>CM056957.1:24527812-24832812 GCA_029856935.1 Cyclocarya paliurus | reverse complement strand
AATGACGCTAAAGTTATGTGTACGCATGTAGGCTGCCATCTGACACGCGCATGAATGGATTGCATGGAATGAAAGTAGCATAGAGTCTAGATAAGTATTATGTTCATGCCCTTCTAGAGTTTTCTAAAAGATAAGAAAACGAAAACGGAACGCTTTTCCTTTTGAAAATGAAGAAAAGAAATGCTCTTCCTTTTGAAAAAGTAAACGTTTTACGAAAAAGCACGATAAGCATGAATAATGTTTTCAAAGTATAAGTATGTATGGCCCTCTTTGGCAGCCCCTGTTCACACAACCCAAAGTATTAATTGTATGCATGTGAATGGACGACTATACGCAGTATTTATTGTATGTATTTTCTAAGAAAAGACATGGTATGAAAAGATGATTTTAGGCTCTCGCCCCAACCGACGTTTTCTCACGAAAAAATATTTTCTCACGAAAAAATGTTTTCTCATGAAAGGATGTTTTTCTTATGAAATGATGTTTTTCTTATGAAAGGATGAAATAAATGAAAAAAATGAAAAGATGAAAGCTCATGCTCATGCACATGAAATGAATGAATGAAAAGAAAGAAAGGCATGAAGCATGTATGAATGTATGAAAATACGTAACGACCATATGAATGAAAGGGGTATCCAAATGAATGAATGGGCAGATGGCAATGCCGGGTAGTAGTATCTGGTAGTGCACCTAGTGTTGCACCCTGACGGAATGAGATTCCAACCCGTGGTCACGGGAGAATCTATTGGCCATAGGGCCGTTAACTTTAACAAGCGGGACGTAACAGTGTGCACTGGCTTATGAAAGTGAAAAGAAAAGTATGTATGAATGCATCGCATTCTTCAAGAAATGAAGGCACTAACGGGGAAAACGTTTTACGGAAAAAAGTCATGTTTAAAGAAGAAAAATCACATCCATTGATGTTTGTGAATGAAAGTATGTATGTATATTCTGTATAGAATGATAAGTGCATGATTGAAAACCTATATTATTATATTTTAACTGTATGAAGTAATGCTTACTGAGTATTCGATTCATTTTAGTTTTTATGTATGCCCTTCCCCCCACAAGAATTGAATGAGCAGTACGCTAGGGACGGACACGACCAAAAGGATAAGAACACGGAAGTCTAGGCAGGAGAACTTTAATTGTACAAGAGGCTTTTTATTTTAAGATTTTTATTTTTTACTCTTTACCTCTTTTATTCCAAAAGTACATTTTATTTTATAACATAGAGTCTTGTACCCTGGGTATGGAAGTAAAATGTTTTAAATCAAACGGTAATTCCCGTCGTTCTTTCTAAAATATTTCGTAAAAACACCACAAGGATGGACGTTACACTAAATAATCTGTCACCTCATGAAATTTTATATGGAATCATTCCATCATATACAAACTTGAAGGTTTTTGGTTCATTGTATTACGTTTCAACCCTTATTCAAAATAGATCCAAGTTTGCACCTAGAGCTAGAAAATGTGTATTCATAGGGTATCATTTTGGCATAAAAGGATACAAATTATTTGATCTTGAAACAAATTCCTTCCTCATTTCTAGAGATATTGTATTCCATGAGAATGTATTTCCTTTTTCTCCACCTTTTTTTTTTCTTGATCTCAAACCTTCTTTCACCTCATCTCAAGTTGTCATATTCAAGTACATACCAGAAACAGTATTTGCGACAAATAGACAATCTAAATCTAATTCTCAATCTGAACATGCCATCGTTGATTCATCAAATGATACTTCTTCAAACACACTGAACCAGCTAAACATTCAAGATGAAACTCAATTTCCTTGCTTGAGAAAATCTACTCGACAACATAAAGCTCCTGGATTCTTGCAGAATTATCATTGCAATATCGCAACTTCTACTTCTAATACATCTCCTGAAGGTATGTTCTGTAAGCAATCAGGTACCCCTTTACAATATTTCTGATTTTGTATCTTACTCAAAATTGTCATCCTCTCATCGTGCCTTCAGTGTATCCATTTCATCTCAAGTAGAACCTAAATTTTACCATCAAGTTGTACATCATCCTTATTGGAAAGAAGGTATGTCTCTTAAACTAGCTGATTTAGAATCAAATCATACTTAGAAACTTACTGAACTTCCAACCAATAAAATTCCTATAGGCTGTAAGTAGGTTTATAAAGTTAAATATAATGTTGATGGTTCAATTGAGAGATGTAAGGCAAGGCCAGTAGCAAAAGCAAAAGGATATACTCAAAAGGAGGGTCTTGAATCTTTTGAAATTTTTTCACCTGTTGCAAAATGTTGACAGTAAGGTGTCTTTTGTCACTAGCTATAATACATGGTTGACATCTTATTCATTTTGATGTCAACAATACATTTTTATATAGAGACTTAGATAAGGATGTTTATATGAAGTTACCACTTGGATATCTTCGAAAGGGGGACACTAGAGTGTGTAAATTGCAGAAGTCACTCTATGGCCTGAAACAAGCTTCTAGACAGCGGAATTCGAAATTTACAACAGCTTTACTTCAACTTGGTTTTCAACAATCCAAGTCAGATTATTCCTTATTCACAAGGCAAGAAGGAACTGTATTTTTTGCTTTGCTAGTATGTGTAGATGATACTTTTAACTTGTAGTGACATGGTAACTGTGGAATCAATTATGTGTTTTATAAAAGAACAAAACATATTGAGTTGGATTGTCATATCATAAAGGAGAAAATACAAGTTAGAATTATTCAAACTCTGCATGTATCTTCAACCCATCAACTTGTGGATATTCTCAGAAAACCATTAGGATCTAATTCTTTTTTTTCCTCTTTTGTCCAAGATGAATGTGCATAACATATGTTTCAATTAAGTCTAACTGTTTTTCTGGTATTAGTCAGTTACCTTACTTTCATGCAACTTTAGTTTTATAACCTTTAGACTTTTACATGTATAAAAGCAAAGTTCTATTGTAACTTTAGGATAAATTGAATACAAAATAAAATTTCCTTCTCTCAGTTGAAGGTTTTCATCCTCCTCCTCTAATTTGCAACATAAATATTTCATTAAAAAAAATAATAGATGAGTATTATTCAATGAAGCATTGTTGTTAAAAAACCTGAAACATATATTAAGTTTTGTTTTTAAAATTTTATTTCTACGTGTATGCAAGATTTAATTTTATATATAGTTATTCTTTTTATTTTATACAAATGTATTACATGGTACAAAAGTTAGCCCCTCGTAAAAAAAAAATAGTAATGATACACCTACAATTACTTTACAATTCATTTTAAATCAATCAATGTAATTGTGACATTTTATTAAAAGATAATTTCAATTTTACTTAATTATCCTTCATTTTTTAAGTAGAGTAGTAAACTAGTCGTAGACTAATTGAAAGCTAATGATCACTTTCCAAAAACAATATAGAGCCTCGTTGTTCGGATGCCATCGTCAACTAATTGGCATATTTAGTAATTAATCAACATGCGATATACGTGGCAAGAAATCAGTATACGTGTTTTATTTCGCTCAAAACTATAGTTAAATTATAAATTTGACGTAAAATGACAATAGAAACACGTGTGACAATTAAGCCAGGAGATCATAAACTTAAAATTATTTAGGAGCATTAGAATTTCTGTCTCGGCTGAAAAAATCGACCGGATCGACGGATTAAAAAATAAGCTGGTCTCGGTCTAAAAAGGGTAATTAAGAAATTTTGATTTTCGGTTTGATTTTGGAGTCTCTGCGGTTTTTTCACCCGGACGGACGACCGACTTTACTATATAAATGTTTAAATAATAAGTAATTATATAAATTAAAAAGCAAATTAACAATTATGTGATATTCTTGATCTAACCTAATTATTTATACTTAGATTATCTATATAAAACATTAAAAAGTTGAATTTTATGAAGATATTATTAGAGTATTAATTATTGATACTATACATACTATTAACATTATTATTAACTTATTAAATTTAATTAAAACACGCCCAATTTGGATACACCGTTCAAATGAGATAAGATGAGATGTTTTGAATGGTAGTTCAATAAAATATTAGTAGAATATATTTTTTAATATTATTTTTATGTTGAGATTTGAAAAAATTGAATTCTTTATTATATTTTTGTATAAAAATTTAAAAAAATTGTAATAATTAAAATAAGATGAGATGAAATAGTAATTTTATGTAAACAAACGGGGCCGTTAGTTGAGTATATTCTTAATTGGATAGCTTAGATTAAATCGTTTACTCTTATTTCCCACAAGTAGCCTAGCTATTTGTATATATATATATATATAGGTAGCAATTAATAAATATGGCATAATTAGGTAATTCATGTAATGATCACGTCTGATCTCACCGTTTTAAATCCTAAACTTCGTATAATTAAACATAAAACTCCTAATTGCTATGAAATCCTAAATTAAAGATAAAATCCTAAACGTCCTACCTACCTAGCTAGCTTCGAAATTTTCAAAACGTACCGCGTACAGTTTGCTCGAGAAATACAACAAGACAGTAAAAATTGTACGTAGCAACGCACTGAAAACTAGTATAACCACAAATCTTTTGTCGGACAACATTGTCATAAATGTAAACATCTCGATCGATCGTTGCCTGGCTCCATGGAGAACCAACGGCAGAAAAGAACAAAGAATATGAAGTTTTGTAGCGATCAGCTTGCATGGTAGTTGCATTATTATTAGGCTTGGTTTCGATAGTGAAAGTGTTTGAGAATATTTGTGAATAGTAATAAAAAATAAGTGAAAAGTAATAATAGAATATTGAATAGTAATAAAAAGTAAGTAAAAAATAATAAATAATAGTAAAAGTAGATAAAAAGTAATAATAAAATAAAAAATAATAGTGAGAGTGTTTGAGAGTATCTTAAAATACTTCAGTACCTAAATAAAACCTAGTCTACTTATGACTGTCGATCGAGCGAGCTGCTTTCGAAGCTAGCAAGGTAGGACGTTGGGAATTAAATATAAGATATGATATATATTTTTTTCTCTAAAATTAGATCATTTAATTTGATGCTAGTAATTGGAGAATATTTCTATATATGAAAATTTATGAGCTCCTCTGAGCCTCCCATCTTCAAAATGTTAATTATAATTAATGATCAAGTACTTGTCGTGTGGATCCTTTTCTCTCTTTCTTTTCTTTTGCATTTATTTTCTTCTCAAAGGTTGATGACAGCCTTTTAGCATTCACAAAAGGAGACATACATGTTTAAAGAAGACAACTTTAGGTACAGTTAGGACAGTACTGGTCCGTGGATGATCTTAATGGCGATTTTCAAGTTTTCTTTCTTTCAAAGTTGAAGTAATAGTACTATTAATGTTGTTAGTTTTTGTTGAACCAAGAAGAAATTAGTAGAAATCATGCACACTCTACCAGCTTGATCATATGTTAGCCAATTCTTTAACATTTATATTGCTAATTAATTTATTAAAATTGGTAGGTAGACATTAATTAGTTGCAGCAAGCTAGCTAGTTGTTCTGGAGTTGCAGCTTGTGACAACAATGGCGCCCAAATAGATCATAATGCCATGATTGAACCAGCAGGAACGAGTACTTCTGGGCAACAAGATCATGATCAAATAGTGGCCTGGGGGAATTAAGGTTTCGTTTACGACGTTTCATGACTCTTTGAAACGGTACGTATAAAATCCCTGCTGCAGCATCTCTCGGTCGCCTAGCTAATATTACAATCACAGGAAGTACGTACTGATCAAACTTGAAGGAGAGAGACAGAGAGAAGAGACATGCATGCAAAGTGTACAAAAAATAATGGATGTCCAACAGAAACGACGAGACGAGTACCGTGTCTGATCTTGTACTAGAATTGGTGGGTAGTGTGAATAAATTCGTTTTTCTGCATCATGGTCCCTACAGCTAGCTAGCTAGCTAGCAAGTTGGTGCATCATGATCGTGCACGTGTTACGAGTTGTTGCATGCTTTTGTGGTTTCGTTCCGGGCATGCATGCATAATGTGCATTGATTACCTAAGCATTTAGCATTTATGAAGCTGCAGCTAGCATGCAGAAAATAAAACCTTGTGGCTTCTTCTGCATGCATGCAATTGTACATATGGAGTGAGAGCCACTCTACCCTGATCAGTTTTTTGAGAATTGTGTTTGCACGCCTCCCTGTCCCTTTCCTCATCTCCGGATCAATGATCTTCACTAATGCTAAATTGTGTAAGTGCTGTTTTGTTTTTTTTTTGTTGGGCTGGTTTGAAAAGTGAGATATGATAGGATAAGATGAGATGAAAGTTAAAAATTAAATTAAATATTGTTAGAATATTATTTTTTAATATTATTAATTTTTTAGAATTTGAAAAAAGTTAAATTGAGATTTGAAAAAGTTGAATTGTTTATTATATTTTGTATGAGAATTTGAAAAAATTGTAATGATGTAATGTGATGAGATGAGATGAAAGACTTTCTGAATCCAAACGAGCCAGCCCGGTTTGGATGACCAAATCATCTCATTTGTATCTCATCTTGTCTATACGATCCAGAGTTTTGCATATCCAAACATTGTATTTTATCTCTAAGGGCAGGTTTGAGGCTTTAGATAAAACACAAAATTCTCATTTGATCTTATTTGATCTTATCTTATCTTATTCCTAAACATAATTCAAATAAAAAAATTTCAAATTAATCATTGCAAAATTTTCAAACTAATCATTACAATTTTTTCAAACTTCCAAATAAAAAATAATTCTAATTTTTTCAAATCCAAAAAAATATATATTATAAAACTATATTACGATAATATTTTAATTTTATAATATTTTTTATTCAAATTTTTCTCTTTCCTTTCCCAAAAATAAAAAAATACTCAACTCAAATTATCTCATTACTATTTATAAACTATTTTATTATTATTCATAAAATTCTCATCTCATCTCACTTTCCAAACAATCCATAAGTTTTGAAAACATCCATTTAAATAAATAGTGTAAAATTGACAGTGAACAGTTCAAAACAGTAAATGAACAGTACAACTTGACATGAAGAGTGTGTGAACAGTGTAAAATTTCAAAGACTTTGGTATTCTATAAATACTGTGGGACCCATATTCAAATCCCAAAAAGTCAAAACTATCTCATCACAACTCACTATCCAAATATTCATTTTTTTTACAAATTATCTCATCTTATCTTAACTCAAAAAATTTTACTACTATTTAAATTATTTTATCTCATCTAATTTGAATTGTGTTTCTAAACCGGACCTTAAAGTAATGTTTATTGAAACGATGAAGGATAGATGGTTTTGTTCAATTTTTTTTAGTGATTAAGTAAGTGAATATCATTGAATTTATATATATATATTAAAATATATATATATTTAAAATTGTTAAAAAAATATTTAAAAAAAAAAAAAAAATTGAAATTACACTTTACTAGTTGGACCATCAGTTGGGATATCGGTACTAGTAGCATTATCCTTTTAAAAAAGAATATAATTTATTGTTAAAAAATTAATTTTTTCTTATAAATCTCATATTTATTCACTTTTAAAATTTTTTCAAAATGAGTACACGAAGCTTACGCATTCCAGAACTATTTCTGTTTTTTCTTTAGTCTCAGGATTCATGTTTTATGCTACTATCTTACTTGTTGGTGCAACACTCACGTTCATTTTCTGTTTTGTTTTAGAACATTCTTGGCTTTGATTTTTTGTTTTGATGTACATCTTTTTATGCCATTTAACAAATACCTGTTTTTAAATGATTTTTTTGTTTTATTTTTAATTCATACATTTTTATCTGTGATATTTTAGCCTTTTAAACTATTTTTGTATAACGATAAAACCGAAACTTAAATAAAGTAAAAAAGATAAATATGTATAAGAAGAGATCTCTTCAATACTTAGTAACATTTTTGTATCCATTAATTTTTTTTCCTATTTGGTCATGATCTCTCGCATGCTTCTTCTTCTTCTTCTTCCTTTTTTTTTTTAATTTTTTTTTTATGCAATAATTTAGGTATTGAGATTCGATTCCCGAACATCTTTCATGAAACTTGAAAGAGATTCTTTCCAAATAACCTTTAACTTCTTGGCCAAATAAATAAATAAATAAATATATATATGTATACATATACCAGCAGTGGAGCAATAGGCACGTTTGTCTAGTTGGTAGAAATTCTTTTTTCGAAATTAGTAATATCCACAAAAGACAAAAATAATATGATTTTTTACTCATTTTTGTTGTTGAAAAATATGACTTTTTACTAAAAACCAATTAGTGAGTAATTTAATGCATCGAAGCAGAAAAACAACCAGACAATAGTTGTGAAAGCTAATGATAGCTTCAATAGTCATGGCATTTACGATTAATTCAATTTTTACTAAAAAAAACAACATATATCTACTTTGAAGCAAGGACATCAATATATATCTAGAGCTATGATATAATATTGTTGGTGAAGATATTATATATATATATATATATATATATATATGGAATTTTAGGACTGCCATCCTTTTAAGCAATATAAACGTGCTTAAAATGTTTTTGCCACATCTGACCCATTTACACCAAAAGATAAATAAACACTTACTTAAACGAACACAAAGAATATAACACAAGAGTAAAAACGTTTTAACACACAAAACATGAATTACTCACACGGATGAACAAAAACACAGATAACCCATTGCCTCGTTTGTTTTCACAGATGAGTTGAGATAAAAGTTGAAAATTGAATAAAATATTATTAGAATATATTTTTTTAATATTATTTTTGTTTTGGAGTTTAAAAATATTGAATTGTTTATTTTATTTTGTATGAGAATTTAGAAATTTTGTAATGATTAAATGAGATTAGATGAGATGAGAGTGGTTGTAAAAATAAACAAGGCACTGACACAATATTACTAACGTACTGACACAAACAGGCAAAACAAAAAAAAAAAATTAGGAAAAAAAATCAGATTTTTCAAAATGGACAAAAACGTAATAAGACCAAGCAAGACAGGGACATAAATGAAAAAAATGGAGAAAAAAATGTCAAACACTAATTACTATTCATTCCCTAATAGCCACTTTTAAAATATAAGGGATAAAAGAAAATATTTTGTTGATTTTGATTAGCCAAATTACTAATCTTGAACTCAAAGAATAATACATTCAAAAACTCAAGAAAACTATGGTCCACCAAGAACCTGAAATTTCTAAAATCAAAATCAATTTTCAAAGATTTCTTAGAAGATTTGAAAAAAAGAAACCCAAAGAGATAATGAAAGTAGGAGTCTTAGGAATGTAGCAAAAGAAACCTGTGAACCTATGAAGAGGTAGAAACACCTTTCTATTTTAAATGAGGCTAACAGTTTTGAAGTATTCTAGAAAGTTTTTGCTATTATTTCTAGATTATCAGCAATAGATCCAGCAAAAGAATTGTTAGTTCCAGTAAAAGAATTTCTTCTTTTATTATTAACTAGAGATTGATCATAGTACCATTTAAATATTGTTGAATATAATCAAAATTAATTTTATTATAAATAACTTTTAACAGGTAGAACTTCATATTCCAAAGTTCATTTATTGGGAATAGTAATATCTTTCTAATAAATCATTTTTGAAACTTGTATATTAGCATCAGGAGACGTAGAATTTTAAATTAACAAAGTTTTAAAAATAATTTTAGGATTTAAATTAATTTTTAACACCCGATAATAAATACGGTAAACTATAGCAAGAGGTTTGATACCTTCTTCTATATCATATCCAGATGTTAAAATATTTAAAATCAAAACTTTAAAGATATTAGGATGATTTAAAAAAAGAATTAAAATGTACAGGATTAATATATATACACACACGAAACACACACAGATTGCACCTAAAATGTGTAAGAGAAAATAACGACAAATATGAATTTGTAATGGTAATAATTTCTACGGGTGCAGTATTTTTTAAAAGAAAAAGAAATTATTCACAGATAATGACTTGTCAACAGAAACGTGGAATGATACGCAGTCCAAATAAAAGTGCATTGATTAGAACGGAATTAAATAAGGATCAAAAAGTGTAAGTGCATAATTTAGACATAGCCCATTAGGTAATCATCCTTTCCTTTATTCTTCTTTTCTTTGGGGTCAACCCTATTGCCCTTTTTGACGAAAAGACAAAGGTTTTACATAATTCTACACCCAAAATCAAGATATCAAAACATGGTTCAAATAGCCGAATACAGCTAATTGGGAACCGTGTTGACAACTTGGTATGCAAAATACTACTGTTCCCAACTTCCACCTTGATAAAAGATACTAAGATTAGGAAAATAATTCATATGTTCACAACTCTCTTTGAAAAAATATAAAAACTTTAAGACGAATTGTTTCATCTCATCTCACTTCGTTATTATAATTTTTTTAAATTTTTACACAAAATATACTAAACAATTCAATATTTTTAAATATCAAAATAATAATAATATTAAAAAATAATATTCTAATAATATTTTATTCAACTTTTATCTAAAACTATTTCATCTCACCTCATTATCCAAACCGTACTTAAGATCCATTAAAAAACCAAGAGAGTCTATTTTTTTCAAATCTCATATTATTTCATTATTATTTATAAACTATTCACTTCTTTTTTATTATTATTTACGTATCATCTGAAATCACCTTAATATCTAAACATAGCATAATACTAGTTCCAATGGGCTACTCGCCCATTTTTCTCCTTTAGGAATTGGGGTTGTGAAAGCATTACATTCAAAGAGGACACTTATGGGTGGATGAGAGGGCGTGAGAAACAAAATCATTTTCCTTGAGAAAATGCAATTAGCCTAGTCAGTCAGATTTTGCATTCACATTGGGGAAAAACTTCAACCATTTCATCGATCCCATTTCAAAAATAAACAATGATATAATTAATTATGTAAGTGTGTACTGGAGGAACCGGACCCATAATAGTAGGGCAGGGCATGCTGGCACTGTCTTTGACCTCTGCAGTGAAAAGCAAAACACCCCTAGCCCGGAGTCCCACTTGCCACTGGCCTCCCTATAGATAAACGAACCACCCCTCCCCAAATGACATCCTTACCCTCCCATATTTTGAGTAGTCACTTTCAAATACCAACAATTGGGTTCCTGCCACGTTTGACGATCATAGTTTCCTCTCAAATGTGTGAGTAATGCTGGAGTATTCAAATACTGAATATTATTTTAAAAAAGAGTAAAATTTATTGTTAAAAAAATATAAATTACATATTTAATTATTTTTTTGCAACTATATTTCTTTAAATTTATTTATTTGGAAGATGAGGGTCGAGGGGTACCAACTATTCAAATTCATTTTTGTTTCACCTTTTCATTAGAAATAGGCTTTAATTTTCTATACATATAAAAGAAAACACAGTACAAAATGAACTTAAACAAGAAAATTATAAAAAAGTGAGAAGAAACAAGAAACGCCAGCGCATCTTTCTCGTGCTTTCTCTCCTTTTCATGTCATTTACCTCTTGCAGCTTGCTTCCCTTTCACTGCAAAAGCAAGGCAAATGACCCCATTTCCATCACTTATTAAGAGAGCCATTTCTATAAACAACAGACAAAAAAGATTTGACTCAGAGAAATCCCATAGGATGGGGGCCCTCACTGGCAGATGATTCCACAACAGTTCTCTTTTCTTTGTTTTTGTTTTTTTTCCTTCTCTTTTTGAATACATCTTACACAAAAATATAATCATGGAAAACTGGAATTCCATAAACAATTCCATCCTTTCTATAAATCCTGTACACTTTAAAAAGCTTATTATTCCAAGTCTCCTTCCCATTTTGAATCTTCCCTCTGATCAACATTTTCTCGGTTCCCTATACCAACCTTTCAAATCTTCACATTCCTTGGTTACCACAAAATTTTAACTGAAAAAGAAAAGGCAAATCAAAATCCAATCCCTCCCCTTTTGCATGTACAAGTGCTGCTTGTCCCTTCGAAAACTTTCTACACCACGGCTGTATCTTCAAAAACCAGCCATTAGAAAGGCCACCCAGAGATTCCCCTGATCATCATCACTACACAGTTTTGCAGTGGTCGAGCCTCTGACCAATCAAATAAGAGTATTTGCTCCAACTGATGGGAGCTCTGCCTGATTCCCATCCTTTTCTCTGTAAGGGTTCAGATTCAGTTAGGGATTACCGGTTTTTACTTACCGATGATCTGCCTTTGTGCTACCTGTCTTCTATGAAAGTTCTTCCTATGAAATCCCGAAACCTCTTTGAGTATAGCTTTGGATCAACCGCTGAAATGGAAGTAGGATCGGCTTGTAAGGATTTGTAGGCATGCTCTAACTTCTTGCTGATATCATAGTCCTGTAAAATGTCTATGATCCCAAAATAAAGGACTACTTCATAGATCTCACCACTGCGTGAAGGGGTCAAGCGACTTATACCACCAGGGGTATACTGATCAAAGTCACTCCTTCTGGCCACCCGCTCTGCTCTTGCAGGCGTATTCGCTCCTAATCTGATCAATGGCTTCCTGATAATGAAAATTTCAGATTTCAAATCAGTTTATACGGTTCTAAAATGTCCAAGCATGAAAATTCCAATGCTAAACCAAATTAAAAACATCAAATCACATCGGTGCATATTCATAGGAACCTTTTCATCTCCTATGTCCTTGCACATAGTTTTCTCCTGTTGTATAATTTATTCCCGGAGGGGAAACACAAGGGGGAGGAATATCTGTAATGATGATCTTACCAACTGTTCTACCAATACAAAAATGATCTAACTGAATTACTACCTCAATCTATATCCAATATAGACCTTTCTAACAACGGCAATTATAATGCAGGATGAGCACTATTGGTCATCCATGGAAACAAAACTCACCAACAATCAAGGACAATAATTATCAGTGAAAGCAATGGACCATACCCTCTACATGCCCCACGTAAAACCAATGTCTAGTGAACAACACCCACAAAATCCCCAAAGCAATCCAAGTCACTCAATAATTCCAACAAGCACGTCCAAACACAATGAAAGAAATTATTGGGACCATTAAATCCATAAAAATAAGACAAAGCTCAACCATAATGTGTTCATACAGTTCTTTGTGACCAAGCGTTTTCAAGTGTTAACAATGAACATGGCATAAAATTGCTTAGAACCTTGTAACTGTGTGCAGTATTACCCTCTGAAGATTATTCAATCCATTCTACAGTAACACTAGGTACACAAACGAGGAAAGAACAGACAGAAAAACATACCGGCCAGCTAAAATTTGATCCATGTTTTGTAACTCTGCTTCAAGGAAGCGACATCCACGCATAAACTTTTCATTTTGATATGAATCATTCTTTCCTGAAAAAGTCGCACACATTGGGTTCAACATCCCTGTAATCCATAAATCCATCAAGCCAAAAATTTAGATGTGAAAAAAAAAATTAGACAACTGATTACCAGTGCGCAAAACAAATGGAGATAACCCCATTTTGTCACATGTATTGTCATCACGGAAATGAAGACCAACCAAAAGACTGTAGTCCATGATTCTCTCTGCTTCCAAGAACTCACAATCTCGATCAATTTGTCTGGGAAAGTTTTTTGAGCATATTACATAGATGGAAAAAGATGAGTGAAGTAAATTCAAGCGGGAGGTAAAATGTACACTTGAACTTACTTGATGAGCTCTTGGAACCAATTTCGCTGGAGGCGAAAGACAAAATTAAGATCAAGGTCCTTGAGGGTTGTAGTTTCATCAATCTCACCCTCCGGCATATCTGTTGTGCGGCCGTGAGAGGATCCTTTCAGGTCAAATCGCCTATGGATCCGATACTCTGAGCAGAATAAATTTCCCATGACAATGAACCGGGTCTGGTTTTCAATTACAATACAAATCAGACAACCCACTTAATCTGAAACAACCAAAATTGATCTCACAACACATACCTTCTGGCCTCCAATTGGTTTGACACAATGCACCCCAAAGAATTTTGTCACCAGGGAATTTTCATACCGATAAACATGTTGGTAGTAACTTGGAAGCATCCGAATAAGCACCTAAAAAAGGATTACCGAACTTTGAGACATGATTGTCCCACCTTTCACGTCTTGATAAGTTATGAAGGTAGAGTGGACACTAAAAAACAAATAGTTTACATTGTCCTAGCAATTCTATTGAACTACTTTCATTTCATGGGGAAGCTCGGAATTTCACAATACGAAAAAGGTCCAAAGGGGGGGCAACTTACCTTGACCTCGCACTTCTTCACTGTTTTTATCATAAATCTATCATCCTGAGTGAGGTAAAAAAAGCTTCCACTTTTCCCCGGAGAAGAAAGCTCCCTAAGGGCATCGTTCCCACAAATAGCCATCATGTAATCAGCAGGATCCACTTGGAATAGCTCCCTCAAATGTCTGAAAAACCACCCCGCAATAAGAAATTCTCGAAAATTGAATTACCAGATGATAAGGCATACAACATGATGAACGGCAAAATGAGAAGATAGTAATTGAAAACCACAATCCAGAACTTGAGAAAACAAATTAAACAATACCTGAACACAATGGGGCAGTAATCTTTCCACCGGAACTCTACTGATTGGTGGGGAGGCGTAATTTTCGATCCCTCGGTTGGAAACCTAGTCCAGAACTTCTCCTTGGGATCGAAATCACTCGGCTTAAGCTCACGCAATATAGACGCATGCTTTCCGATAGAATACCTGCGAAAAAACCAAAAATAACCCCTCTAATAAACATGATAGTAGAAACAAAAAGGAGCCCAGAACCTCAGCTCAACCAATTACCTAATCCCCAGCTGAAGATTAAGCATTAAATCGTAATTCTTATGGCCCTTGGATATCGTCTCCCCAGGCTTTTTGGCCTCGCCAGTGAAACAACATGGTCTCCGCTGAAACTGCCGAATCCCGTCGCGATCTAACCCCGTCCCGTTCCTATAAAACATCGAGGCCTCCACATTGTCGACAATATCACAGGTGATATCCCCAGCATCTCCATCGGATTCCCATATACAAATCCTCGGAAAACTCCGCTCCGTCAAGCTTCCTCTGGAGCCGTCCACTGACGACCTCTTCCGCATCGTTATCATCAAATTCTCGCCTTCGAACGAAGCGTCATTGCTTTTGAAACATTCTTCTTTGCCATTTCCGGGATAGAATGTTCCATTCGATAGCTGAATCTTGAGGTCCTTGTTGCAGCTACCGAGATAGCAGCTACCATCCGGCCAAGTGAAAACACCACTTCCATTGGGAACTCCATTGTCCCACTCCCCGTCGTAACGGTTCCCGTTGGCCCAAATCAGGATGCCCCGGCCTGAAATCACGCCGTTCTTCCATTCTCCCACGTACTCGTTCCCGTTCTTCCAAACGTACCGGCCATGCCCGTCCTGGAGGTTACGTTTCCAGTAACCATCGTAGTAGTCGCCGTTGGCGTAGCGCTTATGGCCGTACCCGTGCTTCCGATCGGAGCTCCAGGACCCTCGGTAGGTGTCGCCGTCAGATCCGATGAAGGTCCCAAAACCCTCCATGCGACCAGACTTGAAGTCGCCTTCATAGGTGGCCCCGGAGGGCCACGAGAATTTGCCTTTCCCCGAGGCCTTCCCTCTCCTCCACTCCCCCTCGTACATGCACTCGTCGGACCACAGGTACTTTCCGGATCCGTGCGGCCCGCTCCCGGCGAAGCTCCCCATGTAGATATCGCCGTTCGGGAGGGCCTTCTCGACTTCGGAGGCGGAAGCGGACGCCACGCTGGCAGTCATGGCAGGCGAGGTCGTCAAGGTGGTCGGCGTCACCCTCCGCGTAGCGGCTTGGTATCGGCTACGGCCTACGCCGACAAGTTGGGACAGTTTCTGGGTCTCTCTACCTAGCTTGTCCACCTCCGATTTCTTCTTCTTGCCGCCAGAAACGACGTCGTTGAACTCATCAAAGAGTAGTGCTGCTGCTTCACGCATTTTGGGGTCATTCATAAAACCCAAGCTCTTTCTCACCCTTCTTTTAATCCCCGATATGCGAACTATTTACAAGTGCTCACTGCATTTGCGGTTTCCACTGTGATTCTATATCTAGAAGGGGAAGACTGGCCGGAGTGTGGAGCAATTTCCGGCAGTTTCTCTCTCTAGAACCTACCCTTTTTCTCCTCTCGCTGGTATTTCTCACTCCAAAACTCTCTTTTTGGTACTTTTGTGTTTTGGGAAAAATAGGTGGGAATCCTACAAGCGCACACAACAGTCCTAGAGAGGAACGCATACGGAGAGAGAGAGAAGATGAGAGAGAAAGTGTACAATGACAGTATGTGTTAACCCCAACAACAACTGGAAAAAAAAAAAAATAAATAAAGAAACAGAGAGAGACAGAGGTGGACGAATTCATCTCTCCTTGTACGGTATCAATGTCCCCTTTGGCAAAGTCGCCTCGTCGTCCATATTTTGACGAACATACCCCTCCTGTGTTTTTTGTTGTCAATGGCATCAGGTTATAACTTATTCCTAGCCCCTTCTCTCCACTCTCCCAACGTCTGGTTTTATCGTGACCTGACGAAATCGGCCAACTATTTCTGGCTGTATTAACCTACTTTTTATGAACTTGTTCTTGTCTTTTCGTTTTCAGTACAAGAATACCATTTTTCCTTTTTCCTTCCCTTCTTTCTAATTCTGTTTCGTGAAAAAGAAAAAACAGTTTTTGGTACAAAATCCCCTCGCAAAATTGACCCATGTCAATTCTAAGATGCATACGCACCAAAACAAGTATTTAAAAAGGAAAATAATCTAATCACAAATAGATTATATAAAATCAATCCCACAAACTGATGCGGTTTGATATGATTCGTCATATTAAAAAGTTATTTTTCTTGTAAAGTAGATTTAACGGATCAAATAAAACCACGTTAGTTTGTGAGAATGATTTTGTATAATTATTTTGTGGATGAAGTAGTACTCATTTAATAAATATTAATTAAGCATATTATCAAACCTAACTATAAGATATGATTAATAATTAATATTGTCCCATCACGATGTCTTGATATAAAATCATAAAATGACGTATGTTGATATGATTAATTAGATTGTAAAATTATTTTTATAATAAAATTGATCTAATGTATCATATAAAATAATGTTAATCTGTAAATTTATTTCCTTATGATAGTGACATTTTTGTTATTGGTACGAAGAATTGTTATGAAAAATGAAATGTCGTCTGGTTTGCAACAGGGCAACTTCTCAATAATAGTAGGTTTGTACATTTAAAACTAAATGATATTTGGGAGGTAGATAAGATAGTCCCCCAATTAGATATAGAAACACCTTTGGGATGTGAAAAATATTACAAAATTGGTAAAATGCGGTTTGGGATCTGGAATACGCGTCGTTTTATGGAATATTAATATCATTTTTTATTTTATTTTATTTTTTGCGTACTTGGGATACGGGGATCAAAATATGACAAGTTTTAGGCTTCGTTTGGTTACTTAACCAAACTCATCTCATCTCACTCATCATTATAATTTTTTTAAATCCTAACATAAAATATAATAAACAATTCAACTTTTTCAAATTTCAAAACAATAAAAATATTCAAAAATAATATTTTAACAATATTTTATTATCTAAACCCAACTCAACTCAACTCATTTCAACAACCAAACGCACCTTTAGACGGATCGCCACCAACCACCATAGCTCTTTGTGCTCCGAGCCATAGAGAGGGAGTGTGCGGTGCATTGTGCAAGCTGAATCATATTCGCATGGACTCAAGTTTAGCTTACGTGGCCCACTTTGTGGCCCAAATCAAGTAAGTGCGTCCTCCAAATAGGCATGTGATGTGTTTAGGTTCTTGCCTCCCAACCTAAATAGGGGTTTGAACCACTATTTTGACTCCACTTCTATTTAAAAAAGTTTAATAATAGTCTAGGTGAATCTATATTCGAGTTCGAATTCATGATTTAGTACATGTAAAACTAGTAAGAAAAATATTATTCGTACTTATAACTTTTACTCACATAGTAATGTGTTCACGTATCAACTATTGATATATTGAAGATTATGAGATTTATATTCAAAATTTGAATTTAAAAAAAAATGATAAAAATGGTATTATACCTAATATTATAAAAGCATGTAGCACAACTCAATAAGTAATTCAAAAACCATTGAACCACCACTTTTGGTCGTGAGTAACTTAAGCAACATTTGGATGTTAAGCTGAGCTCAGTTCTTGATGAATAGTAGTTAGTTGAATAGTAGAGGGAGTTATGTGGGACCTATTTAAACTGAGTTTAAAATGTGTTTGAATGTTAAGATGAATTTAGTACTTTTTATAAGAAGTTAAAAAGGTTGTGAGTCCCACGTATAAATATGTATTAAGTTGAAAAATGTTGTAAGTCTCATGTGTAAGGAAGTTTTGAGTTGAGATACGTTTAATAATTTAAGAGTTGGGTGTTTAAATGTTAGATTCAGCTTAAAATTAAATTGAACTTAGTTGAGTCTTGCAACCAAACGCAGCATTACTCTCTTATTAAAGTTTGTTATTCATTAGTCATATTTGATGATATAAAACATCTCTTAAATAATTTTATATATCAACTACTTAAAAAGTAATTATTTAAAATATATCTCATAAATAGTATAAGAAAACAAAATTTAAAACGAAGAACACACATTTCATATTTGCCATTCTTTAATCATATCTAATGATATGGCATATCTTAAATGACTTTATATATCAACTTTCTTAAGTACGTTTGAATTAGAGGTGACAATATGTAACACAATCCATAAATCTAGCACGAAATTAGCAGGTTTGGATTTGATGTTAACAGGTTCGAATCAAAACAGGTTGACCCGTTAAGACATAATTTATAAACAGGTTAACTCGTTTAACTTCAACCCGTTTTGACCCATTTAGATTTTATTTCAAAATTACAATTTTATTATTGTTGGGTTGTAATATTGATATTTCTCAATAAACTTATGTTTTTATTATTGAGATTGTAATTTTAGACCTATGCTCATATTTGTTATTGTAGGGTTTGTATTATTGGTTTTATTATATGTTAAAATTTGAAAAATATTGATATTTTTTTCTTAATATGTAGTTTTATTTTTTTAAGATGTTGTGATTACTGATAAATATAGATTTTAACTTTTATGTGAAATTATGTTAATAAGGTCAAATGGATTATGTTTGTTAGTTCAACTAATTTACATGAAACGAATTCAAATGAGTCATATCGTGTTAACATATTTATAATTAATTATTAAATAAGTCAAAACAAGTGACACGACATGACCCGTTATCTAAATGGATTGGATTAAGATTTGAAAGTTTGACACGTTTAATTTAACGGGTCGGGTTATAATTTGAAAGTTTGACACTTTTAGTTGAATGATCGAATTCGAGTTGATCTATATAGTCAAATATTCATGACTTAACACGATACAAACACGACCCAAAAACACGATTTGCCACCTCTAATTTGGATGCTAGAGTAATTTCAGATAATTTGTAAATAGTTATGAATAATTTGTAAATAATATTTAGTTATTTGTAAAGAGTAATAAATAGTAGTGAGACTACTTCACTTACTAAACACAACCTTAAATTAAATTATACACGTTGCAAATATAACAATGGTTTAAGATAAACAAAATCTAAATGGATGGATGTCTCGAAAGAATTATGATAGCTTGAGGAAGTCATCATTTCAAGCTCTGAATCAGAACGATAGGCGCCATTCACACAATGCATTGTGATCGATAGTGCTTGATACTGCCGAGGTGGTTCTTGACGTAAACTTATTTCAAAATACTTGGACAGTGGACACGGAATAAAGAGTCTTTGTGTGTTTGAAATTATATATATATATATCACACCTAACGGTGGCTTGACGTGCAAAGGACGTTAAGCCACATTTGTCTAATTGAAAGAAAAAATAAAATTCTTGAAAATAATGTGTCTAAACAGTAAATAAAGTGTGATTCTTTATATATAACACATAATCTTAAATAATTAAATTAATTATTAGTTCACAATCATAAGATTGAAAGAGTATATAAGATTGATTTGTAAATAGTCTAATGCATAGGAGCATAAAACCTAACATAAGCAAACATTTATGAATTTTCATATTTCTCTACTTTAATAAGAAGAGTTTGTTCCAATCGCAGTATTTCCAAACATTTCATTTGGATTAGTATTTTATAAATTAAATTTGATGGTTTATGTATAATATGATATTTATATTTTAATTATTTATTTTAAGTTAGTTTAAATCAATGTTTAAACTTTCATCATTGGATCGAGACTCACGAAAAATTGTTGGTATTTTATAAATTAAAGTTGATTTTAAATGTATGATATGATATTTATATTTTAATTATTTATTTTAAGTTAGTTTAAATCAATGTTTAAATATCTACCATTAGATTAAATGTGGAGATTTAAGATGAATGGTTGAAAATTAAAGCCCCAAACCCATTTTTCTCCTCACTTTCGCTTTCTCCCTCTCTCTCCTTCCCCTTGCACGTCTTCCCTCTCTCTCACCCGATCTCCTCCCTCAAGCAATCCAGCACCACCGTGCGGCGTCACCGACCACCTCACCGGCTTCCCTTCACACTGGCGATCAAACCCCATCGTCGAAGGTCCTTGGAAGCTCCTCCCTCAGCCACACGTGAGGAACCCAAAATGGGTCTTGGCGCACGGGTTCTCCACCCTTGCGCCACTGGGGCTCAGCCTCAGCTCCACCAAACACCACCACCGAGTTCCCCTCATGTCGTGCTCCTTGGAAGCTCCTTTCTCAGCCGCCTGCGAGCAACCCGGAATGGGTCTCAGCGCTCGGGTTCTCCACCCTTGTACCACCGCGGCTCAGCCCCAGCTCCACTAAGCACCACCATCGATTTCCCCTCGCGCCGTGGACCACTTCCATGGAACCCACCTCCCCTGCTCCTCCATGCCCAGTTGAGCTGTTGTGTGGTAATTTTGTGATGGTTTACAGTGATTTTGTACAATTAGGATAATTTTGTGATTGGCAATGGCGGTTGTGATTTTGTGATGGTTTGACGGTGAGGTTGGCTGTGATTTTGTGATGATTTACGGTGAGATTGTGCTGTGTTTACGTTGCTGTGAGGAAGATAATTGCTGTGATATGTACTGAGGGACATAAGTGGAAGAAGGAAACTGTCAAACAAAACAACTGTTCATTCCTGTTCATCTATCATAATCTATCATAGGCTCTTTTAAGTATAAGGGGATATATTTATAGATAAATAGATAGCACATGGTCTTCTTTATTTATTAAGTAATGTTAAATATAGTTTTATAGAATGTTCAAACCTCCCATGCTCAAAAAAATTACTGTACATAACAAAAAAATAATTTTTCATATGTATTCCAAATTTATCATTTTTTTAAAAATGATTGTATAAGATTTGCACACCTTAAGACCATAAATATCAAATATATTATTTATAATGGTACATCCGGAAAGGGGAAGTTGGAGAAACGCACAAGATGAGGCAAGTTTGCTATAAAAAGACAGCTTTACAAAAAAACCTGTCTGCAATAGATTCAGAGCATTTAAAGTATAATCCATAATTTTTTGAAGTGTAAAGATACACATAAAGTTTTTTTTTTTAAATATTTTTTATATAATTATATTTTTGAAATGGATAAAATAGAACAGACCCAAAGATTTCAAAGCCCAGCCTAAGGGGGAATCTCATCATGAAGGAAGTGAGAAATGAAAGAGGAAGAGGCAAAAGGCTGAGAAGGGTGTCGAGGTGTTAGTAGAAAAAGAGGGAAGGGAACATAAATGAAAGGGGTACAAAGGCTAAGGGAGGATGGGGGTACTACTTACTGCCATGGATGAACACACAGACATCATACAACCGCGCCAGACTACCGTCGAGGGCTCCATACAACATCGATCAAGGGTCGAATAGTCTCAGTGGGTCGGGAATGACTCTTTCTCCCATTTTGACTTGTTATGCAATTTTTAGGCATTAACAATTGGCATCGTCTGTGGGATTCGAACCCACGACCACATACTTAAAAGTTGTGGACAGGCATACATCTCCGCGACAAGAAAAAAGAAAAAGGAAGAGAAGAAATGACAGCCAGTAGTGGGCAATTTAAGTTAAACAAAAATTGGCTATAGAGGCTAAGACAAATCGGTTTGCCTCTCTCTAAATTTATGTGCATTTTATTTTTACTAATATAATTGATTCCTGTGACTCGAAACATCGCCTACACAGCCCCATGTGGGTGCCGTTTGAGAGACTTAATGTGTCCCTGCCAGAATAAACTGCATGACTTTCATATGCACACGGGCAACTCCCTAAGATGGCCCCAGCAGCAAATAGACTCAGCAAAATAAAAAAGACAATAAGAGAAGAAGAAAAAAGAAAAGAAAGAACAAGAAAAGAAGAGCGAGAAATAGAAGGAAAAACAACCAACAACCTTTAATTTCAGTCAAGCAAAGATTGCCTACGGTTGAAACACCCTGATTTGTCTCTCTCTAAATTTATATGAATTCTATTTACAAAATTAGCACTTGCATCGCGGGACATTGGTTATATAGCCCCACATAGGCACCGCCCAGACGACTTAACATGTTCTCATTGGGATGGTCTTCTTGTCACCCTCGTGTCCCAGCTAGCGCACCTCAAACATTCTTCACACTCTTATGGGATGAATTAGGTTCTCAATCTCATACTTGTGTTTGAGAATTATCCACACTAATATGCGTGGCCTTTGTAGCATGCTTAAGCACCCCAACTACCTATTTCCCTCGAATTTACGAGAGCCAACAAGGCAAGTTTATACTGATGTCCTGCTCGACCTCCATCTAGTCTCCAGGTAGCAAGGTGAGTCCACGCTAACGACCTGCTCAACCTCCATCCAGTCAATGAAACGAGCATTTAGAGTTAATGCGCATCCGAGCTCCAAAACCGCCTCGTGAGTTACCTTTGGGAACAAATCGAAAACACAAACATCGGATGAATATACGTGGGTTACAACAAACAAACTCTAAAATTAGCAGTAATTCACATCGGAGAAGAAAAATTCACCAACACAATTGAAAATGAAAGTGTCAGATGAATATACGCTTTTTGACAACAATAGGCGAGTCCAGTTTTACGCATTGCTCGACCTCTGTTGGAACAACGAGTCGAGTTCAATCTTATGCGTTGCTCGACCTTCGTCAAAACAACAAGGCGAGTCTAATCTTATGAACTATTCGACCTCCACCACGTAAAAGAAGCAACTACAGTCTTTCAGCTGCCTGGCTTATCACCATTTTCATAACAAGTCAACAGGCGGAAAGGTTAGGGACTGCGTGGCCTCCCAGGTGCCCGAATAGGTAGGCAAGTCACATAAAAGTTGAGCTCTGCGATCGTACCTTATGCAGTCGAGCCCATTTCCTACCATAGCCAAGCTCTGGGTTGGCACCTTACATGGTCGAGCCTATCTTTTGCCTAGTCACGCGTTTGGAAATTTTTATCGCCTAACGCAAGTGGAAAGAAAGGGATCCACTCCCGAAATTTATTTTGTTATAGATTTATAGATTTCTATTGCATATTTTATCTTAAAGATTCTCAAGATCTTTTTTGGAACAAATTTCTCTTAAGAATCACGAGCAACTAGAATGTATAATATATATCAGGCTCAAAGTGGTTTTCAAGGCCTAGCCCAATGAGGGATCTCATCAGGAAGAAAGTGAGAAAGGAAAGAGGAAGGGACAAAAGGCTGAGTATCAAGGTATTAAGAGGAAAAGAGGTGAGGGGACATAAAGAAGAGGTGAGGTGACCTAAGGGAAGGAGGGACAAAGGCTGAGGAGGGATGGGGTGCCAGGAGAAAAAGTGAAGATGTGACGTAAATGACAAAAGATGAGACATAAAGTAAGGAAGGGGCTGAGGATAAAGGGGAGAGACCAAACCACTTCACCGAGAGGAGGGGGTCTTCAGCTTCTTCAACCTTACAAGAACTCCAACGGCGGGATTTCTACCATAAGATAGAGATTAGATCTCCATTATAAAGCGAGAATGAAAGACCATAAGAGACTGTAAAATACGCATATTATAGTGGATTTGTTTCCAAATGACCCATGAACGTAGGCCTAGTACCGAACTACGTAAATTCGTGTGTCCTCGTCTCTTATTTCATATATATATTTACTGCACTGCCATGGATGAACACACGGATATCGTACAACCGCATTGGACCATCGTCGGGGGCTCCATATAGCACCGATCGAGGTCCGAATAATCTCAGCGGGCAGGGAATGATTCTTTCTCCCCTTCCTGCTTCTTGCGCTATTTTTAAATGTTAATATTTTAAATTAAGGATATTTAGATAAAACGATATCATTTTTATAAATTATTTTATAAAAATGCCTATCATTTAAAAATAAAATTATGAAAAAAGCTATATGTGTATGATTTTTCTTTTTTGAATTGGCTTCCTCTCATCCCCACCCCAATTAATAAGTAAGGTCCTTTTGGCCTTAGGTCATCACAAGGTAACAAATAAATTAGACAGACTTATATACTTTCAACTACCTACATGGCTATCTGTCAAGATGTCCCAACTCACATATTTATGTCATATGGAACATGATTTATTTATGATTTATTCTAAGAACATTAAAAAATTATTGAAACAGCAAGAATTTCGATGATATATGCTGCTTTTTTTTTATATTAAATTTTAGGCTAAATAAAACTTTTATGAAGCTCAGTTTATTAGTCTATATCTCTATTATTTTAAACCTTGTAAAGTTCAAAAATAAACTATATCCAAATTTAATGCATACGATGAATTTTTCAGTCTTTGGAATAATGATAATTCAATCATTTAAGAATATAGGAAACAAATTAATTAAACAATAAATCTTCTCAACTTCCCAACACTCCACACTCCATCTTTTTTTAAAATTTTTTTTAATTTTGTTTATTAAATAATTTTTATATGAATAGTAAATAAAAAATTTGAAATATTTAAAAAAAATAAATTTAAAATTTTTTTAAAAAAATATTAAAAAATATTAAGTGTGGAGTGTGAATGAATAGTAAGAGATTGTGTAGCAAAACCCTTAATTAAAAATGAAAGTGTAGTGGAAAACAAGGAACTTCCTTAGAATAAGCCACTATATTTATTAGCATGACGACTTCATTCCCGTGGTGGTCCAGTAATTTGTTCTTTTAATTCTCTGTTTAGTTTAATTATATATATATATATTAAAAACTATTTAAATGCATCTTTTTTTTTTTAAATGAAGTTCTTTAAAATAATAATTGGTGGAGAATAGAGCTGGAGCTAAACAACAGTTTTTAGAATACTTTTTTATTATTTATAAATTGATGAATAAACAAGTTTTTTATTATGAGATTCTTTAAATTTTTAAAAAATAAAAAAGTCTCTATATTAAAATCAACGAAATATTTAATTAATATATCAATGAACAGAATTATAAATATATTTTAAAAAAAAAATTGGAAGGAACGCTCGGGGCTGAGCTGGCAAGCAAGCGGAAGTTGGTGTTGTAGCTGTCAAGTGTGGATCTCAAAATCCAAATGTCGCTTTCGGAGCCGTCGGGTAGAAAGAGGCGACGCTGTCCACTCGAGACCTTGCCATCGTCAACATCGCCCTCCACTCCACGTGTCTCTCTTGAATATGACCATCTTTCAGCTGCATGCTATTTATTTATTTTTATTTTATGTTTTACATAATGGAGAGGATTTGATCTTTACTTCTCTTAATAAGAAATTAAGATGTTGTTAATTGTTTTAAATGATCTTGACACTATATACTTTTTTAAATGGGCACTATATTACACGCTTATTAACGTGAGCGTAACGCTTTATTTGATTACACAGTTTAAATAATATGAGATGAAATATTTTGTTGAAAGTTAAATAAATATTTTTATAATATAATTTTTTATATTTTTTTGTTTTGAATTTTAAAAATTTTGAGTTATTTATTATATTTTTTGTGAGAGTTTAATTTTTTTTTAATAATTATATTAGATGAGATGAGATGAGATAATTTAATTTTATGTAACCAAACCAGCCAAAAGTTGTTGTCGAGATTGCCAGTGTCGTATAGTTATTTAAAAAAATAAGATTTATTATTAAAAAAATTAATTTTTTTATGTGTCTCATATTTATTCATTGTTTTAAAGTGATTGTGCAATACTTGCACACTCAAGATTGCAACTATTATTTGTTGATTCGTTTGGATATAGAAATACGCTCAATCTATCTCATTTCATTATTATAACTTTTTCAAATTTACATATAAAATATAATAAATAATTCAACATTTTCAAATCTTAAAATAATAATAATATTAAAAAATAATATTCTAATAATATTTTCTTTAACTTATCTAAAATTATTTTATTTTATTTTATTTTATCTCACTACCCAAACAAGCCCATTTGAATTTATGGAGATTAAAAAAACAAGGAATAAGAAGGGACGACCAATCAAGATGTTTGAAATTAGGACCATATCTTCTCGTACCAGCAATAATAATATATAATTATTTTTTATAATTTTTTAAATAATCATGTTTAAAAATAAAAATATTTATATAAAATAAAAATATTTATATAAATTATTAATATCTCTCATTTATAACATAATTATATAAAATATTATAAAATAAATTGGATGATGTATCATTTTCCATTCTTATATATATATATATATATATATGAATGCTATGTATCAATTACTATTTACTTTCACATCTTAAACTTATAATTTTTTTTTTATTTTTTATAAGATATGGGGTGTGGACTATTAAGTAGTGAAAAATGATTGATAAGAATAATTTTTCATATATATATATTGAATGCTTGGAAGTTCTAATCCTCCAATACAACCCAATAAGTCTAGTTTGTTTTTGTATATGATAAGATAAGTTGAGATAAAAGTTGAAAGTTGAATAAAATATTATTAGATTATATTTTTTTAATATTAATTTTATTTTAGAATTTGAAAAAATTAAATTATTTATTTTATTTTGTGTGAAAATTTAAAAAAATTATATGATTAAATTAGATGAGATGAGAATGATTGTAAAAATAAACGAGAAATGAGACGAGACCAGATTGGTGCCAAATCAGAGACAAGAATTTTTGCTAAGAATGTGAGATTCCATAAGAAATAGATTGAAAAATTGTTTTTTTTTTTTTAATGAGAAATGATATTGCACAATCTCTTTTAAAAAAAAATCGAGCGGCGCATTACTCCATTTCTTGTTACCCTCCTACAGGCCCCTCCGTTCTGATGAATATGTAGGATCTGGATTCATGCTAATTAGTGATTTGATACCAATAAAAGAAAAAAGAAAAATAAGGGGGAGTAGGTGGTGTCAAATAAGAGAACATATGTTCTTTTGTTGAGTGACTGAACAAAAGGGTCTTGTGGAAAATAATAATATATAGAGACGAGAAAGGCAGTTTGCTATTGCTATCCACTGTTCATTAATAGAATCGGCCATCAAAATGGTTTCCAACAAAGAGAACAATTGGAAAGCCTGTTTTCTCGGTTTCTCTTTTGTATCAATTATCAATATCTTTGTTCCATTTTCTGAAATATAAGTGATCATGAAATAAGTCTCATATAAATATCCCAATTACATGAACAATAATTGTGCACACTCCACCATTCAAAGCCCACACCTGTTCTGCCTTGCTCTCTCTCTCTCTTCTTTGAGAAGATAGCATTATATTTCATAAATTACCACAAAATAGGTTAACGGATTCCATAAACAGAGAAGAGCAATTAACCTTGCAGCAATATTGCCATCAGAAGTAGGTTAAGCAACTTTATATGTTGACTTTCGCCTGATACTTCTCCCTTGAAACAAAATAGAAACATTCTCTTTGCACCGAAATCAGGATCATAGGATTTGTTCCAAGTATTCTGCATTTCCAGCTCCAAATATCTTTCCAGCATGGAACACACTACGAGACTGATTGATGCCCACAATTCCACGGCCTAAATGCAACATACTCGACAGACACTTGAAGAGAGGATTTTTACATCGTTCCTACTCTTTACCAAGGGAGGTGATCTATAGCCTAAGCCTTTTACTCTTGGCACGGCATTAAGCTTTGCATTATGCATGCATTTTGGAACAAATTCTTGTGCAGAACAGAAACAGCAAAGAAAATCTATAAAGAATAGTTAAAATCCATCTACAATAACAGATAGGCTTTACCTCTGATCATGGATTCCAAGATGGAAATCATTGCAAAGGCAATTTATCCCAGCTCACTTTGAAATATTGGACAAGTGGGTGGTTCAATAGAAATTGTAAGTTTCACAGGAAAATTGCATCTTCATTGTAAAACATTTGTAAAATATCCTATCTATTAATTTGAATGTCAAACAATGGGGTATTTCATCAGCTTCCAAATGCTTTTTACACATTATAAGTCGGGAGAGTGAACAGGCTTCAGTTTGACAGAGTCTTCACTTCAAGAGGTTGTCTTTAACAGCTCATTGGACAACCTCCGATTGCTTCATTGCTAGGCGATTTCTGTACATGGGGAGTGCAGACCAGGCATGGATTGATGTTGGGTAAGAAAAAGGTTTCCTTAATGATTTTCCTTTGAAGTGGGGTAAAAACTCCTGAGGATGAGTACAACCTTCTAGCTCAAGTAAAAAGACTTTATGAGATGTATGCAAATCCAACCTCATGGGGGGAGGGGCTTATGAGAGCCTTAAAAGAAGGATGCCTTCTGGTGTCTTTAGATCTTATGGTTTCTTTTATTATTGAGTTGTCCAAAGTTTAACCTCTGTAAGTGGAGTTGACAACATGGTAAAGATGGAACTTAAAATTTTACCTGCCCTTGCTGCAACTTCTTTGTATCGGCCATTTCAAGTCTGGGTTTTCCAAATGCCTTGCCTCAGATCTCATAGCATTGAAAAAACAAAGGCATTCACAAAAATAAAAAATCCCAAGAAGTCATGGTAAAATAGACTGAAGCTGGACACCACACTGAAGTGAAATGTACTAATCATATCTCTCACCAACTTTAGATTCAAGAAATCCCTATCACTTAAGGCATCTGGGAATCTCTTTAGCATGTAGCCACAAAAATGCATTGCAATGCAAACTCAATCCAATTACTTTTCTTCAGCACCATTTTTCCACATCACCTAAACAAGGAGGTTCACAAATCAGAAACTTCAGTTAATTCATCAAATTACATCCGCAGTCTTGGGATGAGCTCATTCAATGAGCTGGCAAAATGGCGATAAGTTATATCTAGCCAGAAATTCAGGAGGCTTGCAGAATTTAGTTTGCCTTTTAGCTGATTTGTGTGCTATCTTAATACATATCATTGTCTGAGTAGTGAGTATAACAATCAGATATAACCTCTCTTTACTTGTGGCTTTATTTTTCATTTGGTAGCAGAGTTGCGGTCCCAGGTTTCACGGCTCATGAAATGCAGTCACGTAGCAGTATGTCATGAAAAAACACCAGGGGCATCACGAAGCTTAACAATATCCAGCAGATGTGTTTCATAACAAATTACTCTTGTATCTTCCTACATGTTGGATAATAAATATATCCCTCAGCTTTCGGCACAGCAGTACCAACATATCGAGCTGGGATTTTATATTATATAAGAATTAAAAAACAAAAAACAAGAAGTAAAACCATGTTTCTTCAACCTGCATGACCAAGATTTCAGCTAGCCGGTGCCTATAATAAGGGAAATTAAATGCATGGGGGTACAGGTTCTGCGGATGAATCCCATTCCCATTAGCTACAGATTCGAGCAGATCCAATAGATGTTAGATAATGCTAAATCAAATGCACTGATAATAAAATTGCGTATACAGCTTCCCCTTCTCCAACTTTTTTCAGCAGCGTTAGTATTTAGCAATGGCACTCCCGAAGGATTTTCTATCCGTCAAAACCCTGCCTTCCAAATGAAGGACCTCAATGGCATTGTTTCTACGATGGAAGTTAGCAACTCTAAAGGAAAAACATTTTGCTCTTGTCCCCTTTCTTCAACCGAAGGGCTAAAGATTTTTGTAGATCTCCTTAAGAGTGATTTTTTCCAGCTCAGCTACTGCAATCATTTTTCTTGCCTTTTCATCCGCTGAAAGAGCCCCATCCACTTCTTTGTAATCAAATTGCTGCAACTCTTGAAATAAAGGAAGCAATTGGTTGTTAATGTTCAATGTTCTCAAAAACTTCGCAATTCCATTTTCTTAGATCGTTTTTCAAAGCTTTAAGCTTTCCAGCCAAAACAAAACTAGGGGTGCCTATGAGTTGATAAGAGGCCCACCACGATCTAGCTTTCTTCTTAACCCATCTACCTTCAACCATATATTTTTGAATTTAAAGTATCTCCCTCCCCCGTGAAGACCCCCGCAATCTAGTAAGAGGGGGAAGTGGTCAGAGCAAAGCCTAGAGAGCCTTTTTTGGTAAAGGTTGGGGAAATGGACCTCCCAGGAAGGAGAGAAACCTGTCCAACCTAGACCAGGCCCTTCCGTTAGTCCAAGTGAAATCTCCCCCTACCAAAAGTAGATCTACCAAGTCCAGCTCAAAAATAAGTGCTAAAAAGTCAGTCATGGCTGTCCCATGCTAGAGTCCCCTGATCTTCCACTTGGGAACCGACTAACGTTGAAATCGCCTCCAATACACCACGGGATATCCCACAGGCTCTTTCTCGAATGTAGAACATTTGACCCATAAACTCCTAAGAACCCCCAACTGAAACCATCTTCTACATTCGAGAAAGAGCAAGCTATTGAAAATTCGCCGATGAATTCCTCATCCAAATAAACTACTTTCTTATCCCACAACACTAAAATGCCCCCTGAAGCACCCTTGGAGACAAGCGTGGCCCATCCCACGTAGGGGAAATTCCACCAACTTCTTATTAATTGCTTGTTGATAGACTTCAACTTAGGCTCCTACAAACAAATCACATCTGCCTTCCATTCCCATAATAAATTCTTCACTCTAAGACACTTGGTTCAACCATTCAGTCCCCGAACATTCCATGAAAAGATCTTGGGCTTCATGGAACGCCGAGGTTCACCCTATCATTGTATCTCCCCTTGCTCGCACTTCCTTCCCTTGCATCATAGTTTATGGAGCAAGCAAGCCTCCTAAGCTCCCTACCTTTTTTAGCAGCAGATTTGGCAAGAAGTGGCTGCCTTGCTTCTATGGCAGTGAGAAAAGCTTTAAACTGGTCCTCAAATCCTTCGCATGAAATCTCGATGCAATGTCAAAGTTCATCTACCTTTTGTAAAACCCAATCAGATTGCATGCCAGCCCATGAAGGTGCCGATGGCAAGGAGCATAAAGGACTAGGTACTTTTCCTGGATCCCCTAGTTCCATGTCAACTCCAAACTCCTTGCAAGCTAACTGTAAATCATACCCAAGTGAAGATTCAACATCTAAGAGAACCCCATCAATTGATAACTCATCATCCCCATCTGCCACTGTGCATAGAACCCTTGAGGGGGTCTCTAGTTCACAGAATGTTGGATGAAGGTCTTAGGCCCTAAGGAGAACCTTTAAAGGCTGAGAGGGCCCAGATTTAAGCAAAAGGTTGTCATAGCCTTCAAACCAAGGTAGCCCGGTGGAGGACAACGCCTCCTCGTACAAATTTCTCACATCCGAGATCAGGAACGGCACCAAACTTCTAGCCATAGGTTCGGCGGAGGCCATCGGCCCTTTCTATGGCACCGACAAGCTCATCGGCACTTTTTATGTCACCGACGAGCTCCCAAAGGCCTGGGGCTTCTTGTATCACAAATGTTAGATTTTCTATTTTGATCAATGACATTCTCAAAGGCTTCTTCAATAGTTCTCGAGGTTTGAGACAAGGAGACCCCTAATCCCCCTTGTTATTCATTCTTGTGATGGATGTGCTAAGTAGAATGTTGGAGGGGTTGGTGGACAAGGGCTTCATCTCGAGCTTTTCGGTGGGTGGTTCCTCGCATGGTAGTATATCAGTCGCTCACCTCCTTTTCGTCGACGATACGTTGATTTTCTATGACCTAGATCCCGACTGGATTTGCTCCTTGAGAGCTCTCTTTATTTGTTTTGAAGTTGTCTCCGATCTTAAAGTGAACTTATCAAAGTTTGAAATAGTTCTAGTTGGTTTGGTAATAATTTAAGCGAAATGGCTGCCGTCTTGGGCTACAAGGTGTCATCCTTGCCTATGAAGTACTTGAGACTTTCTTTGGGGCTCCTCATAAATCCAAGACAATGTGGGATGAGATTGTTGAGAAAATTGAATGCAAAATGGCGGTTGGAAGAGAATTTACTTGTCTAAAGGCGGTAGAACCACGCTTATTAATAGCACATTATCTAATCTTCCAACGTACTTTTTATCTTTGTTTCTTTTGCCTGCAAGGGTGGCAAATAGACTGGAGAAGATTTACTGTAACTTTTTGTGGGGAGTATTAGAATATGAGAAAAAAATTCATTTAATTAAATAGAATAAAGTCTATACCCTTTTGTCTTGTGGTGGATTGGGGGTTAGAAAATTGAGAACCTTCAACAAGGCTCTTTTTGGAAAGTGGCTATAGCAGTACCATCAGGACCGGACGCTCTTTGGAGAAGTATCATCGATATTTAATACATGAGCATTTGGGGGGATTGGTACTCTAATGCAGTAAGAGGGGCCTACGGAGTGGGTGTTTGGAAATTCATTCGGAATGGATGGGAAGATATAGTCGGTAATTTCAGACTTGAGGTGGGAAGGGGCATGCGAATCAGGTTTTGGAATCAGGTGTTGGCATGATATTTGGTGTGGTGATGTGGCCTTAAAAATGATTTCCCCTCTCTTTATAGGATTGCGTCAAATAAGGATGCTTCTGTGGCTGATAATATGAGCATCTCCACTGATTCTCTTTATTTGTCTGTGAATTTTTCTAGAGCTGTATAGGATTGGGAGGTGGACGACATTGCTGACTTTTACAACGTTTTATATGCGCTGAAAGTGCAAGCAGGAATGGAGGACATACTACTATGGACATACATGGAACAATACATTTTCAGTCCACTCTTATTACAAAGTATTGACGGTTCACCACTCTAATGCCTTCCCTTGGAAGAGCATTTGGAGGAGCAATGCTCCCCTCAAAGTTGCTTTCTTTGGCTGGTTGGCATCCCATGGGAAATTATTGACTATCGACAAGCTGAAAAAGCGCGACCTTTACTTAACAGATTGGTGCTTCATGTGTAAACATAGCAGAGAATTAGCAGACCACATGTTTCTCCATTGCGAAGTGGTCAAGGCTTTATGGGATGACATCTTCACTAGGCTTGGTATCACATGGGTTATGCCTAGGAGGGTGATGGATTTATTGTCATGTTGGAGAGGGATTCGGGGCCACCATCACATGAATCTTTTTAAATTTCAAAATGAAGTCTTATATACCTATAAATAGCTCATTTGAGACTTTCAAATTTAGAACATATTATTGCAAGTTTTACTACATTCATTTAAAGTTTTCAATCTCTCTTCTTTAAGCATTGAATCTTAACCCTTATTCATTTTGAGAGAGATAGTTTTACACTGTATTGTTCTTATTCCACTCATTAAGGAGTGTTTTCTGATAACTTACCTACTATCAGCTCTTGTATCAATAAAAGGGTATGTATAACCCTTGTGTGTAGAAGGTGTTTTATACAGGGAATAGACATTGAATCACCACATGTAAGGTGATTGCAAGTGTACAGAATGTTCTACACGGATTCTTTGTAACGATATTGCTCAAAGGTGTAATAAGCTTTTATCTCCACCTGAAGGAGATTGAATAGTGAACTTGAGAATCCTCAAGAGGTAGCTTAAGGCGAGGGCGTAGGCAGTGGGACCGAACCTCGTTAAAATACTGAGTTTGCTTTCTCTTATCCCTACTCTTTATTTTTACTGCTACATTATATTTTATTCATATTTTATATTGTATATTTGATTTATAATTACGAATTTTTTATATATAACTCAATTCACTCTCTTATTGTGTTAGTCATCTGGACAACAGATCAAAAGAAATGGTTGATGTTTTGAAAATAGGGAACGCTCTCTGAATGGTTTTAGGGCCTTTTTCTATCGCACGTTGTTGCTTTGGGCTTCATCTATAGTATTGAACGGAGCGAGTTTTAATGACTTTTATGCTACTTTTCGTAGCGAGTAGTTTGTAACAAGGCTATTTTCTTTTATACTTCCTATGTACTCGGACATTGCCAATTTACGTAACAAAACTTCTTATTAACAAAAAAAGTATTTAGCAATGCTTGCAGCAATGATAAAGGAAGATAGAAAATCATACATTCTTCAAGAGACCTATCATCTATAAGAGTTAAAAAATAAGCATTTATTGGACAAAATAGATAAGTGGACTGACATCAACTCAAAAGTCCTAGGATTGCTAATGTCCCATTGCCAAATAGAGGAAAGCCAAAAGATTCTAAACCTGCCATCTGAAGCATGTAGCATTTTCTGCGAGTGACAAAAGATTCCATTTTTTTAGAAGATAAACCATTAAGAAAGGTAGATTCCATACCTCTGAGTAAGGAAACCCACAAAAAGAACGAAGCCTGTTTGTGATTAGATAAATAAAAAACGCAATAAGGAAATTAAACCATAGTTGGCAAGAAAATACTCAATAAAAGTATTTACTTGGAATTAAATAAAACATCAAATCATCCACAAACTGAAACGGAAAAAGATAGCATTGGAGGCAAAGAAAAAGAGAGATAAATTATCCGGAGGAAATGCCATTCAAGGCCCAAATGAAATCGATTGAATACAAGATCCAATGCAATCCAATTCACAGGCAGCAGACATCCCCGTTATGAACATCTAATACTAATAAGAAACAAGTACCACAAATTCTGCCGAACAAACTTGCGTTTCACATATTACCATATCGCACAATTATCACACAGATTTCACCAAATTGATATTCAGAAACCAAAACCTATATATATAGTGCCCCATTTACACAGACCCCCAAGACGCGTACTTACACGAACGATATTATGGGAAAAGAAATTACAAATCAAAATACCAAACCCTATGCGGAGGACGATAATCCGATGGACTGTGAAATAAATACGGAAAGAAACGGGAGCTAATCGGATCAGGGAGAGGCCGCAGCGTCGACTGGCTTGGGCTTGGGCGAGGTCTCGGGGTCGGGCTCGATGGGATTGGAGGTGGAGAGCACGAGAGGGCGGTCGTCGTTCTCGTCGTCGTCGTCGAGGTCGGTGGTGCTGAGGTTGATACAAGAGCAACGCTCGAGGGAGGCGAAGAAGGCAGAGGCGACGTTGGAACCGACCCAGTTGGCCATCCGATCGAGCTTGTCGCACGAGATCGAGCTGCTGTTGTTCTCCATCGTCGAAGATCACTCTTTTCCCACGAAAAATTTGTCAAAGAGACGGGGAGAGAGAGAGAGAGAAGTAAAGTTACTTAAAACTGGGTCCAACCATCTACCCTCCCAATTAATAATAATTAGTCCTAATCCTAATCCTACGCTAATTCTAATTCCATGCCGATCCATGCGGAACTTGAAGGCTTTCTTTGGGGTGCAAAATTGATTTTTATGAAGCCTTTCTTAAAACTTTCCCAAACGGTCTTGTTTGTTTTTACGGTTTGTCTCGATTTAGGTTATGCTTGGTAGATGAGATAAGACGAAAATTTTTAAAAATTTTGTGAATAGTATTAAAATGAAAGTTTCAAATTTTATTTTTTAATATTATTATTGTTTTGGGATTTGAAAAAGTTAAATTAAAATTTGAAAAAATTGAATTGTTTATTATATTTTGTATGGGGATTTGAAAAAGATGTAATGATGAGATGAGATAGAGATGAGATGAGATTTCTCATCTTTGCTCCCAAACATATCCTTAATCTTGTCTTGTTTCATCTCATTTTATCTAATTATTATAATTTATTTAAATTTTTATACAAAATAAAATAAACAATTCAATTTTTTTAAATTTTAAAATAAAAATAATATTAAAAAATATATATTTTCACAATATTTTATTCAATTTTTAACTTTAATCTCAATTCATTTCATCTCATCTACAAAAACATCAATAATTTTTAACTTTAAAAGCTTAGATGTTAGAAGTTTTTTCAAAATTTTAACATAGTTCGGCCGCTGACCATGCCTAATTATAACAAATTCATAATTATATATCATTAAAATTATTTACATCTTATCCCTCTTTAAATGATGAACCATAATGCAGTATGATGAATTTCCTATGTTCATACATTGATATTAACTCAATATATTTTTAAAAGAGAACTTCTACGTACACAAATAAATTATACAAAAGTAAACTCATAAACTGATGTGATTTCATGAGATCCGTTAGACCTACTTTACAATAAAAGTAACTTAATTTGACGTATTATATCAAGTTACATCAATTTATAGATTTACTTTTGTGTAATCCCTTTATATCTAAAGTATTTTCCTCTTTAAAAACATTTAAAAAATCAAAACTCACTTCATAGCCTTCTGTTTTGATGGAAATTTTCATTGGTGCATTAGTGAGATTGTTATTTAATTTTACTAATAATAGGGAAATTTGTTTTATTTTTATTAGAATTCCACTAGTTACAAGTTGGCGTATAAACACAACGCTTATAAAGGACTCATTATAATTATAAATAAATTAAATACAAATATACTTTTAAGTTAATTGATGTGGTAGGTTTCACGTACTTATAAGTAGACCTTTTCTTTTTATTATAAATATGACTACTTAATATCCTAATTTAACTTGCAATAGAAAATTTGATTTTGAATATCAATTACAACCATTCTTATTTATTAGTGAACAAAGGATCTAACTAATATTGTAACTAGGCATTGCCCAAGTACAAGATCAATTACTCATTTTGGCCTAAGAGTGTGATAGAAGATAATTATTTGTGTAATCATGAATATAATTTTATGATGTGCAAGTCCCGTCCAAGATCCTTTCGAAGAAAAGTAGAGCCCACAATGAAAAAGTGATTTATTTTCATGTAGGTATCCATTTTAATGTCTACAAAACATCAATTCACCAAAGTGACTCGATTTGATGACATAGAACTCGGTAAAATGTCTTACCATACAAAAGGTTCCTAAGTTGCCCCATGAGAAGGAAACAAAATAAAGAAAAAAAGGGGCAGACAGCTGATAGATGAATTATTCTCACTGATGCACAACGAAATCAAGTCCTCAGAATAATCAAGGCAGCCTGTATATCTAAGTCAACAATTTCCAAATAATGAACTTAAAGCTGCCTAAAAAGAAGATAAGCTTAGAACGAATGCAAAATGTGTGCAACTTAAATGCTAAGACTCCCTCTTTTAGCACAACAACTATTTTCAGCTCTCTTTCCAGCCTTGGTGTCAACTAGCCCTTAAAAGAAGGGAGATAAAATGAAAGACATGATGGTCCAGAGGCACTCTTGTGATGCTATTCCGACTCTACTTGTCGAACTCCCATATGATGCCTCCATCCTCTGCAATGGAAAGCAAAGATACATTGCCATCAGATCCATCTAAAATCACATATGTAGAATAGGGTAATCAGACCTCCGACAATGAAGAGAGAAGAATATTGGCCATATTAGCAAAATAGATAATTAAACCTGAGGAATATTTCCAGAAGTTCCGTAGTTAATGATGGGCTTTGCCTAGATTTCTATTAATAAAATTCGTACGAGACAATTTTTCAAACTGACAGGCATAGCTACGTATGCCTGTCAATTTAGTGTAACTCATTATGAATATATCAGATCATCTTTATCATTTTTTGTTTTGTTTTGGTAACATGGGCCCTTCAAAACCATCCCCGGCTACATGACCCCACCTACCAGAACCATGAGTAGGTAATCCAGGGGTAAATCATCATCATCATCATCACAGTAGGAATTAGCGTCTCTTTATTTTTCACAATTCAAAAGAACAGACTTTGATCCCTATCAAAACAATGCAAAAAATTACACTTCCTGTCATCTTTTCTTCTTCCACTTCCTTAGTTCTAAACATTTCATCTTAGCAATTATGACCTACCAAGCGCAGCAACATATTCTGTCTGACTAGTCCTCAATAGGTTAGTGTAACACTATAAATGCAGAAAATAAAATCTTGACCTTCTTATCAAATATAGTTATATTGACCTGAAAGTAAATGCCGACACTACTTAGAAGATGAGAAACAGAAGTAAACAAGAATCTGAAGTCAGGTTGATACCTTTGACTTTCTTGTTTATCCAGACCTCCAGCAACATCCCAGCACCAACTCCACCAGCAATAAATGCCCCATAGAAGGCAATGTTATATGGTAGGGATCTTCGAGGGAGGAAATAGAATTCAGGAATCTGTCTTATCTTTTTTGGTAGCCGCTTCTTTATAACTGGTTTGGCACTGGGATCCTTCTGCAAGTCACTACCCACAGCTTTCCAGTCAACCCCTTTGAAGGGGTCCTTTGTCTCTTCAGTTCCCATGACTATACCCTACTTTGCCACGCAGCTCAAGCCTGCAAAATCAAGGCCATTAAATGTACGTGAAGCCAAGACACATTGGTGGGAGAGAAACCCCATCAAAGGAGAAATGGACATGATCTTAGTGACAAAATAAACTCAAAGTTAACACTAAAACACAAATGGGTACGTGCTTACAGCATAAATGCCCAATAACAGCCATATTTTAGGGCTTTAAGCCAATACCAGTCATAGATTTTTGTTTATAGGTAATAAATTTGGTTAGAATAATCCAACAAAGGACTGACTACACCAAGTCTACAAGAGTAACAGATAAAAAGTAACATCCAAAGCTCACCGATCTAAAAAGCCTGAAGTGTTTGAAAAGTAAAAAGAACACATTTTAAATCAGTAAGAATATGTTGCTGCAATTCAATCATAAAGTGTTCTAAGGAACAAAAGGTTCAAGTTCAAATTTGAAATTGTCCCTTAAATGTATGGATGATTTGTTTCTCTCCAACACACCACATCAGAGCCAATGGTACATCATTCCGAATTATGGTTAAGGCTAAAGGAATTTATAAAATAATATAGCACTTTTCTTTTCTAGAAGAACCAATTTGAATTATTTTCAAGACTAATTAGTACATTAACTTTTACCATAAGAACCTATATCGCAAAAAATTATAATGTAGCATGTCAACTTGCACATCAGTCAAGCCAAAAATAAAACCAAATTGATATAGCACAAGCTCTTGCTTATTCAACGCAAAAAATAAAACACAACTTGACAGGTGAAAAGAGCCATGCTCACTCACAGAGAGAAAGTACCCCTAAAAAATAGAGGATAATAAACAGGGGTGGGGGACAAAAGCATCTCATAATAAGCATAGGTTAAGATTAAAAAAAAAAAATTCAAATCAGTTGTGCCAACTGAGACCTGAAAAATTTTGCTGCTCATCATAACTTTTCATCCCTAATCACTATGGGTTGACACAAAGCAAATAAATGAAAAAAGAAAAGAAAAACTCCATCGCAAGCAGTTGGATGCTTTGTAATCAGTTTTCCCAATTAGAAAGTACATATCATCCTTGCCCCTTATAATGTTATCTTCAAGATTCAAATTCCATATGGACACCAAAAGTATTCTCAATTAACTCAAGTTATTTACCAAGCTACAAAGTGGGGACTTGTGTTGATATACCATAATGCTACTACAAAGTAGAAGGCATGCTGCAGCCCTAGATATTTGTGCAACAATATTTTTCCCAACGTGTCTGTCGACTAGTGGCCTCCAGAGCACAAAAGGGAACTTTACATGATGTAAAAATCACAACACTTAATAACTTGAGATAAAGCATCAAATCCGAAAATTTTGAGACTTCTAACTAATGTATTTAGAGAAATATTTTAGCCACAAAGAGATCTAACAAAAGTAAGATTGTAAAATTACTTTTATTGTAAAGTAGATCTTACTATCATATGAAGCCAAATCAGTTTGTGTGCTTATTTTTGTGGGAGCTTTTTATGACTGTAGCACTTCTCATGTGTTTAACAAACTTAGTGATAGCAGGTGGGGTTGAAACTTGAAACATAGATTATTTGTGTGTGTGTGTGTGTGTGTTTTTCTCTTTGAATGAGAAATATAAAGATGGTGTAACTCAATAATTCTCATTTCATTTCCATACTCTCAAAATATCAAACTAGATGTATCAGCAATAATACAAATGAAACTATACAATGATCAGAATTACAACTTGCTATCTCAATCTAGCAGCAACTTTACACACAATTGCTGCACACTAGGCTATATATTTGACCAATAAGCTAAGGGCATGTTCAAGTAATGAGATAACTTGAGAATTTCTCAAAATTTCTCATACTTTTATTTCCAAACATCACTCAAACATATGCGTGAAAGAGAGCATTTCCAACCAGAACCGAAAACCCGACCCAACTTGAACTAGCCATATATCGAATGATCAATAATTTTAGATTCATGACTTTTCCTGTGTCTTTTTTTTTTTTTTTGCAATCTGGGAGTATTTGACACAGGTTGGGTCAGGGAAAATCTGTTTTCAGAACGAAATTCGGGGCAGAATTTTTCGGTTAATATGCAATTTGGCTCAGAATTGCATTCCAACTTGTACAGTTTCAGGTCATAAATGAAAATTCCAACCAGATTGGATCGGGTGAACAAAGTAACTCAAATGCAGTTCGATTTCAATTCTTCAACTTTTTCATCTAATCATTATCAAAACACAAAACTTCCAAACAAAACACAAAAATCAATGCAACTTTTTCATCTAGCGCCTCTTCTAGCCACTACCAACCTCTCTGCAGCGAGGGCAGAAATTGTAAGCACATCCAATTATGTCTATTTTGGAGGAAAAAGGTTCTCAAACTCCAACTCTAAAAGAAACAATCCATATTTTGCCAAGGGCCTGAAAACCCTATGGATTAGTCGAGACTTTGTTCTTGGACAACCGGTGCCAATAAAAAAAAAAATCTATATCACTAATCAAATGATGTAATAAATATACTGCCTTTGAATCTAGCAGAACAAATAAGCACCATGAAAACCATCATGTGCAAAGAAATGTCAACCAAAATACAATAGCCAAACTGTCTCATGTTTCCCTAAAACATTAAAATCTTTTGGGATTGGGTAAGAAGGCCTCAAGTCAAATGCTTATTTTTATCAGGAAGACTTTGTTTTTAACTTTGCCATCAGACTTCACACAAAATTCTTCTCTTCAGGGCTTTTCTCAGCAGATTCCTTCCTAAAAGCTTGTAGCCTTTCCTTCAATTTCTTACTCTCTTCAAAGTTAGCTTTCCGCTTTAGAGCTTTCTGTCAAATTTCCGAAACATACTGTTACAGAGTAATGATAAGAACAAGGACCCCAACCAGAAATAAGAATGAGATTATATAAAGAAATCTCACCTCCTCCCTGAAACATTGATCAAGCTTTATCTTCAAATCCGTACATTCACCAAAGAACTTTCCAATAGGATGGTCTATATGACACTTCTGAAACTCCTCGATAATCTGACATGAATCAGATATAAGAGTCATAGCCATGTTTGCCATCTTCCAACTCTTAATTGAAAGGAGCGCTTCCAAGGAAACGGACATAATAATTTTTCCTTATTGGCACTGGGTGTCCGAGAACAGCGTTCCGACTAATCTTGGGGGTGCACAGGCCCTCAACAAGGAGTTCCCGCAAGTGCACCTCAAGTAATTCAAGGGGAAACAGACATAATAATCAAAGTTACAACATGAAAATCTATAGTTTGCAAAGCAAAAGATGGTTTGCATGTGTTATAGTGAGAATCTTTCTCACTGACAATGATGAGGGTTCCATGACAAAATTGCCTTCCCCCTTACATCTTACAACTCTATCTACCCATATCTCAAGCATTTGAATTTGACTACAAATCGCAGGACTACATATATCATAATAACAACCAAGCAAATGAAATAAACCCATCCAGACAAAGTTATCCATTTCAAGTACACAAAAAAAAAAAAAAAAAGCAATTTATATTAGCCTAAAGAACTTGTCAAAAATAAATCAGGAATACAGCTAGAAGATGGAGATGGACTCACTTCGGCGCACATCGGGTGCTTGTGCAGTGTTAAAGGAGGATGCATTTTCCTTTTTTGTCAAATAAATTCAAGTGCTAGCACCCTGCAGCCATAACCACCACCAATACTGTTTTACACTCTAAATTGAAATTGTCCCCGAATGAATAACAATGGATGAATCTGAACCTATGCCTTCATTTAGTTCCTAAGAAAATCAAAAGAAGACAGGAATAGAAAGAAAGAAAAGGGGAAAAAACTATTCTTTTACTTCACATAAAAATTAAGAATAGAAAAAAAATTACACATGACCAATGACAGAATCTGGATGTATATTAACCAAGAAGCGGAAAGCTATGGCGTTCTTAAAATCCCAATAAGAAAGTGAAAGCCAACCCCCACCCTCAAGGGTATTTCTTGAAAACAAGTGGCAACAATTATGAGATGAATTTTGGAAGGAGAACGATTTGGCCCAGTATTGAAATGATAATCTTGTATATATGTTCTTCTGTTAGCCCATTTATGTATGTTCATGTTTATCGCATGCATCACATCCACAAGAGAGACTCACTCAGACCGGATGCAAATGTCGGCGCCTTTCATCAAATGCTCTTTCAAAACCCTAAATTTCATGTCTCTTTTTTCTATCTTTCTTTCTTTTTTTTTCAAAAAGAAAAAGGATGGTGTAACATGCAGGGCAGCTCAGAAGTAGTGGTCGAAAAATCTCAAACCCAAAGTCAACCTCACTATTTACTTACCATCCTTCATTCCAAAGTATTTGACAAAAAACATAAAACAGTGTGTTTTACCATCTGTCTGTCTCCCCCTGTGTGCTAACTGCTTTCTTTGTTATATCTACTTCACGGCCAGGTAGCAAAGAATCCCCAAGTGAAGGCACCTACCAACTAAATGGTCTTTCTTTCATTTTTTATTCTTCGATTACTAGCCACTTGCTATCTTCTTTTTTTTTTTTTTTAATTACGCAACACAACACCTTTTTTTGGCTCAAGTTAAGGTGGTCAATATATTGCTTTCTTTTTCATCTAGGTTTTTTTCAGTTCTTCCAATCTTCTATTTTTATGCTTGTACCCTAACTCACACACATTCACATACTATCAAGTCTAAAATCCGCTCATTTTTTCTTCAATTTTATTTCCTGCTTTCCTTCTCTTTTTAAAAATGACATATTTTTTGTGTGTTCTCTGCTTATATTTTGTGTGTGTGTGTGCACACTTTCTTATTGGGATTTTAAGAGCGCCGTAGATTTCCACTTTTTGATTAACATACATCCGGATTCTCTATCATTGCTCATACGTAAATTTGTCTCTTTCTATTCTTAATTTTTATGTAAAGAAAAATAATAGTTTTTTTCCTTTTTCTTTCTTTCTATTCCCTTATTTTGATCTTCTTAGGAACTAAATGAAGGAATAGGGTCAGATTTATCCATTGTCATTCATTCAGGGAGAATTTCAGTTTAGAGTGTCAAACAGTGTTGGTGGTAGTTATTGTTGCAAGTTGCCACCACTTGAATTTATTCTGACAAAAAAGAAAAAGGAAAATGCATCCTCCTTTAACACTGCACAAGCATCCGATGTGCACCGAAGTGAGTCCATCTCCATCTTCTAGCTTTATTCCTGATTTATTTTCTACAAGTTCTTTAGGCTTATATAAATTGCTTCTTTTTTTTGTGGGTACTTGATATGGATAGATTTAGCTGGATATGTTTATTTCATTTGCTTGGAATTATGATATTTGTAGTCAAATTCAAATGCTTGAGATATGGGTAGATAGAGTTGTAAGATGTAAGGAAGAAGGCAATTTTGTCATGGAGCCCTCATCATTGTCAGTGAGAAATATTCTCAATGTAACATATGTGAACCCTCTTTTGCTTTGCAAACTATAGATTTTCATGTTGTAACTTCGATTATAATGTCTGTTTCCTTGGAAGCAGACCATTCAATTAAAAGTTGGAAGATGGCAAACATGGCTATGATTCTTATATCTGATTTATGCCAGCTTATTGAGGACTAGGAGTTCCAAAAGTGTCATATAGATCATCCTATTGTATAGTTCTTTGTTGAATGTACGGATCTCAAGATAAAACTTGATCAATGTTTCAAGGAGGAGGTGAGATTTCTTTACATAATCTCATTCTTATATTTGGTTGATGTCCTTGTTCTTATCATTCCTTTCAGAAATTTGACAGAAAGCTTCGAAGTGGAGAGCAAACTTTGAACAGAGTAAGAAATTTAAGGAAAGGCTACAAGCTTTTAGGAAGGAAACTGTTGAGAGAAGAACTGAAGAGAGAATTTTGTATTAAGTATGATGGAAAAGTGAAACACAACATCTTCATGATAAAAATAAGTGTTTGACATGAGGCCTTCTTACCCAATCCCAAAAGATATTAATGTGCTAGAGAACATGAGACAGTTTGGCAGTTGTGTTTTGGTTGAAATTTCTTTGCACATGATGTTTTCATTGTGCTTATTTGTTCTGCTAAATTTAAAGCCAGTATATTTATTAGAAACATACATGTCACGAAAGGAACAGTGAAATTGCAAGACTAACGCTCGGAATATCTTACCTAAATCTCGCTGCAGTCGTCCGTCGGATTTGAGAGCGAGACGATGCTGTCCTGTGAACCAAAGAAACAACGTCACAACCGAATTCAAATGGTGGGTAGTACACGACGGAAGGGACTAAAATCGGATGAAACGGAAGAGAAAAACCGAGGTATACCTTCGCGGCGACAGGCGTACGTTGACTCCGGTTGCCTTTGTCAGTCGCAGCTCAAAACTGAGACAGAGAGAGAAAGAGACGTCTGCTCTGCGGGTGGGAAACCGAGAGGTTAGAGCGGGCACGCTAGATAGAGGGAAAAGAAAGAGACAGAGAAAACAAGAGGCCAGGATAGAGACAACAGAGAGGGACCGAGACGTACCTTGGTGGCGTGAGGCAGCGCGTTGGCACCTACGGCCTTCGTTGGCCACCGAGGAGATCCTAATTGGAGACTAGGAAATTCCGACCGAGAGTTGGAGAGAGAGAGGGCGAGAGAGAGAGATACGGATGGAGAGGTTTTAGGGTTTATTTCAAAACGACGTGGTTTTTTTTTTTTTTTTTCCCGAAACCGGGCTGGTCTGGGTTTAAGGACATTACGTATTGGGCTTGGGTCTATAGTCCAGCTAAGTCATGACAAGGTGGGTACCTATAGTAGAAAAGTTTTGAATAAGAGTATAACCAGTCCAGTTTGGTCCGATCTGATTTTAGATAAAATTTAAAATCAAACTGGTATGTACTAATTTTATATTTTTTTAAATCGATTATGCACCGATTACTTTCATAAACTGGTACTTTTAATTTTATCAATTTTCGATCCGGTTTTCTGGTTTATATATATAGTAACAAAAATAAACATTTTAATAAAAGTAGCTATAACTATATAATTATTAATAACTAAACCAAAGCTGGGGGATTTTAACGCAGGCAACCTGTCCAACTACTATATTTTGCTTCATTCAGGATCAAAGACCAAGTACAACCATTCTTTTAACTATAAACATCCATTTGCTATAGTGGGTTTATATATGCTAGAAGCCTATAATATATATATATATATTAATATTATAAGCTCCAATTAATTTCTTCACCCAATCCATAAATGAAGTCTCCTATCTGCATGCATATGTTAATTTAAAAGTAATTTCTTACATGTTATTATTCCTTATTTTTATTTTTATTTATTTTTGTGAGCTTTCACAATTTAAAACAATATGAGATGTTGTAGTATGCAGATGTAAATGATAAAATCATTTTGGAACATACAAGAGAATAGTGGGATTTTTTACTTAGTAAATGAATCGATGATAATGATATGCAGATGCAAATGATAAAATCAGTTTAAAACATATGATATGCAATGGAGCAAAGCCATTTGAAAGCTTTCATTCAACTCAAATATGCTTAATCAAACAAAATAAACAGAGCTTTAGGCTAACATGGTCCTTAGAAAAAAAAAACTAGGAAGTCCACAATCCAAACATATCATTGCAGATTAAACAAACAGAGCTTCAATGCTTCACTATTAAGTATTGACGTTAGACAAATAAAGATCCTCAAGAAAAATTACCGTCGAAGTAGAGAGACGTGAGAGAGGGGCTGCCAACTGCGTGAGAGCTGGGAGGGCTACATGAGATGGTGAGAGAGTGAGGAAAAGAGGTGAGGTCGAGAATGTTGGATGCAGAGAGGCCGTGAGGAAGAGAGGTGAGGCTGGGAATGGTGTGTGCGCGATGGGAACAGCTCTAGAGGTGAGGCCGTGACTCGTGAGGGCAGAGATGCTGTTAGGTGTCTCCGAGTTTGGGAATCTATGGGGGCAAAGATGGGAACTTTAGGGTTTCTGGATTTGAGGCTGGAAGCTGAAAGTATGCGAAGTAAAGAGGAGTTTGGACTTTCAGGGAGTTTGGTCTTTAGGGGCTCAAAACAGCACAGCATTGCCAAGTCTTTGATGGGCAAAAACGACGTCACCTAGCTAAGGAAGGGAAACGGTATAGTTTGGATTTACGTAAAGGGCTGGGACTCTTTAATGTAAACGCACCATTTGAAGGGTTAAAAAATGGTGTAGTTTTAGTTTATCTTCAGAAGTTAGTTACAATGGCTTTTTTGTATTTTCATTTACAAGTCAATTAAGTATCATGCCAGGATGATATTCTTGTTAGTTTCAAATTTTCAATGTGGTTCTTTTTTCTTTTTAAAGGATAATTAAGAAAATTTGATAGTTTGGAAAATTGATAATTATAATTTATATATATTTGTAATACATTTAATAGACTATAATGATTTAGTTATAGTCCATTCAACAAACCTTACAATTGTATGAAAATAAATCAAGCAATTAATTCCAATAAAAATTAAGTCATTACATTAAAAAAAAAAACTTAAGGAAATGATAACAAAACAAGCTATCAAATTACAAGATATACTGGGTACATATTTTATTTAGCTAAACTAGCGAGATTAACTACAGATTGTCCCTATGTTTCTTATAAACGCTGAACCTCTACTGTTAACCACTACTGTTCACTTAGTATTTGTACCCCCTCTTATTCCAGTTCCTCTATGCGTGGTTGCACGTCATTAGCATACCGATCCATAAATTTTTTCAACTCCTTACTTTTGTGTTTTAATATTTTATTCTTTCTCTTTTTATTAGCAATCATTTGTTACAACTCAGAAATTTGGTTTTTAAGTTGATCAAGCTCACTTACCCGTGACAATAACCTCCGGGACATAGTTGTAATAGCGGCAGCATACTGAGTACTGAGCATTCTTGATCTTGCAATAATCTCAGCATCGGTCCTGATAGAAAAATATATCTCTACTCCGATCATGGCGTTGACGGCATCAGTACAAAAGATTAATGGTTGAGGCGTAAATGATTCTTGATTTAAATAAGGAATATTATTGAAAAAATGGTGCTCGGCCATTAGAGAGATTGTGAGAAATTGAGAGAATTGTGAAAAATGCAAAGAGATTGTTCTGTGTATTTTGAAGGTGAAAATGGTCTCTTATATAGAAATCCAGAGCATTCAAGACTTTGCGAAAGCTGATCCAGGCAAGACCCGAGGCAGAGCTTGAGGCTCTAAAGTATTATCGGCTCGAGCTTTACAGCACGAATTAGAGACCCAAGACTCCATGATTTACGACACTTTTCAAACTCTGGAATTTACGGCACTTGTCGAACTCCATGTTTTATACTAAATGGCATCGTTTTGTGTTTGGCAAATGAGGTATAGTGTTATTCTTTTATCTTTTTGGCACATATTGTCAATCACAAAAATTTCAATATTAGATTATTAGTATTAGTATAGATATATATAGTAGATATTAGCAATTTAGCATAGCTATATATTAGTATTAGTTATAGTGATTTAAACTATATATTAGTATTTGTTAATTCTTATAGTGAGTTTAATTTATTATAACTATATTATTGATAGTATTATAGGGATAGTATTGGTATAGTATTTTATTATAGTGATGGTATTAGTATAGTTATTTAATATTAGTGTTACTATATCATTATTACTTCTTAGATAAAATGTTATTAATAATTTAATATATATATTTTATGTTTAAAGCATATGATCACTTAAATTTTCATCTTTAAGATTAAACTTTTTTTTATAAATTATAATAACATTATCTTATATATAATTATATTAATAACATATGATCAAACAAATTACAAATGTTCATATTTAAGATTAACATTTTATGTTATAATTTATAAATTATAATATGAATACTCTATGATCAAACAATACTAATACATATAATGTTTGTTGTACTGATATATGATATATAATTTATTATATATAAAAATTTCATATATAATTATATATTATATATAAAAGTATATAAAAGTTTAAAAACTTATATATAAAAAATATTTTGTATAATATATAAAATTAATTGTTAATTTTTTTATTTTTTTCCTATCATGTCCGGTTCGGTCCCGAAAACTACAGAACCGAAATCTAACCGGTTTCGACCGGTTTTCATAATATCGAAACCGATCCTAGACTGAATCGGTTCAAAACCGAACCAAGTGGTCTAGCTCGGTTTTCTGATTTTTCGGTTTAAATTTACACTCCTAGTTCTGAAGATGTCAGGATCTAATAAACAATCCAATGGGAAAGGAAAGAGAGAAAATATATTTAATTTATTTATGACATCAAATTCAGGCAATCTTAATTTAAGAATATATTTGATTTGTTTATGTAATCAAATATAGACAACCCAACTTATCGAAAATGTATTGAACACAAATGGTGCTCATTCCCCATAGATGAAGTATTGTTGCCCAACACACAATAAAGTGTTATTACAAGAGTATGGTTCTTTTTTCATCACAATTTTTTTTACCCACTTTATGCCAATCTTTAGTCATTAATTTAGTCATAATTTTTATAAATTTGTTAAAACTACTTGGGGGTGGACTTTCAACATCAGAGAGCTCTCAAGAATTGATTATGCAATTGGGTTATAGTTGCTCTTTGTATTGAGAGTTTTTATTGGCATTCATGAGATTTTGTGTTTTGAGCTCTATGTATTTTGTAAATCTTTCATGAGATTCTTGTACCCTATCATTCGAAGCTTCTACTTGGGAACTATAAATGGACAAAAGTAGCAATCTAAATAGGTTATGGACATGAATGAAAACTATGCAAGTTTGGATATATTTTCATAAATATGTTTATGATTGTCAAACTTTTGCATTTCCTTTACCATGCGTTGCACATACTACATATTACATGATAAAGTCAAGAATATTGAAAACATAACAAGTCTAGTACATAGTTGGGCTACATTGATAACTAAGACTACATATTACAGGATAAATATTACAAGCCACAAGTTTGGCACATAGTTGGACTACATTTAAAACATCAATATATTTAACAAAGTTGATAAAGCTATTAAAAGCATACACACAAGTCCCTAGCATATACATAATCTTGAATTGATCTTGATCATAGTGAACAACATGAGATTAGATTCGAAAGTCCCCAATACAAGCAAGACAACACGCGCTCGTGGCTAATATCTTCAATTTGACTTTCAAGCTCATCCTAATCATTAAGAAGCCCCAACACTCTTTTGGCTCTCCTCATTCCTTTTTTGGATCTCTTCCTTTGCATTTTGTAGCACTTATTCTCACTTTTGGAGTTCTTTTTCTCTAGCAACTTTTTTCTCATTTTCTTCTTCAATATTTATCTATATAGCCAATAGTTTGTCAAAAAATGTATGAAATTAAAATTACTACAAGAGTAATTAGTAATTACCTCCTTATTATACTTTGGACAAGAAAAATAATTTCGTCCTGGATTTCTTAGGATGTGAGAGAATTTGAAATGTGCTATCTACTTGCAAAGACACTTTGGAGCATATTCCAACTATGATAAACCAAAGATTATGAAGAATGCAATGAAGAAATTGCAAATCGATAACACTAACACCGTTCAAGCAATAGATTGAATTACAATAGCCAAACATAAACACCTCAAGTAGAGATAATATTTCTCAACTTATATATGCATCAATGAAACAAACAAAAAATCAAATTGAAAAAGGAATGCACAACACATGATGAACTAGGGAACCCACAAAGTACATGTAAGAATCATGCATAAGGCCCGGCTAGCCCCCTAGAGTCAAGATGAAGCTAAATATATACAAACTTAGTTAAAAAAAATGCATTCATCCAATGCTTGTCCAACCCAACTATAAAAGTTCAAATCAAACCCAACAATGAGTTCAAAATCTTACATGAGAGAATTGTTACTTCCGCCATCATATCCAAAATGTATGAAATTATGAGTTCCATCACAAACACACTCTTAAAAATCTTACATGAAATTCCATCAATGAAGTAATTTATACGAGCAGAAAATCAAATTAATATGATTTTCTATTGTGTTATGATTCTGAGGGTTAAATGTTTAACTAAATTAGTATCCAACAGTTCTAGGACTTTTAGATCAATGGTTGAGTCTTTAACAATTGGTATCAGAACATGGTTCAATTGTTAAGATTAAACTATTGATCCAAAAGCCCTGGGACTGTTGAATCTAATTTGGTTAAGCATTTAAACCTTAGGATCATAACATTCCACCATGATTTCGAATCCAACATCCACGGTGGCCCACTCTATCAACGCAGTGGTAACCCTTTCCCTTTCGATTGTTTCACTCATCTATCATGATTCATGACTTAATACCATGTCTATACATAGTACCAAGGCATTTTAATCTAACCTATAGGTTGCCCCCTCCATAACTTGAACCATTGGCATGGTTCTTGCTCTAATACCTATTATTAAAGACCCAACCATTTATCCAAAAGCTCTAGGACTTTTGGAGCCTAATTTGATTATTAACTCTCAGGGTCATAACATTCCACGACGCTTTCAAATTCGAAGTCCACGGCGGCCCACTATATCGACACTGACTCGGAGGTAGCATTTTCCCTTTTGGCGGCTTCACTCATCTGTCAATATTCAATAATTTAACACTATGTCCATACATAGTACCAAAACATTTTAATCCAGTTTATAGGTTGACCTCTCTGTGACTTGAACTCATGACGTTGTCCCTACTCCGATACCAATTATTAAAGACCCAACCATTGATATAAAAGCTCTAAGACTGTTGGATACTCATTTGGTTAAGCATTTAACCCTCAGGACGCGTTATCCAAAAAGTTTGATGAATCAACAACTCACCTGGCAGTCATATAATTTTCCTCAACCACTTGGCTAGTAGATTTACGTGTTGCTTATCGAGAAGATCCAGATTTACAAAAGCTAATTTTGACATATGAAAGTAAGGTGCTTGATGACTCTAAGTATCATATGAAAAATGGTTTGATGTTTTACAGGAATCATTTATACATTGCCAATGATCCTAATCTAAAAGAGCAGATCCTCCATTTAGTCTATAGTAGCCCTCAAGCAGGCCATTCTGGACTCCATAAAACTCTTCATAGGGCTTGGGCGAGTTTTTATTGGAAATGGTTGAAGAAGAATGTGAAGTATGTCTGCGTAATAAAACTGAAAAATATCAAGCCAATAGGTATGCTCTAGCCTTTACCCATTCCCAATAGGGTGTGGTATGATATTTCTATAGATTTTATAGAAGGGCTAACTCTTTCCCATGGGTTTACTATTGTTTTGGTCATGGTGGATCGCCTAAGTAAGTGTGCACATTTCATTCTTGTTGCACATCCTTACACAATAATTAAGATAGCTCAGATTTTCATTGCAAATATTTTTAAATTACATGGTATGCCTAGCTCTATTGTCAGTGATAGGGATCTAACATTTACAAGTTTGTTTCGGAAGGAACTGTTCAAATTACATGGCATAGAACTTAAGTTTAGTACGACATATCATCCTCAAACGAATGACCAAACTGAAATTGTGAATAAATGTGTGGAGCATTACTTAAGATAGGAGATAAACCTAGAGAATGGCCAAGGTCGATTTCAATGGCGGAATGGTGGTATAATACGAATTTGCATGCTTTTACAAAAATTACTCCTTTTGAAGCAGTTTATGGGTACCCACCTCAACCATTGCTGTTGCATTCTCCTCGTACAACTGTTGTCCAAGTGATTGAAGACACTATGAGATCTCGAGATCAAATCCTCTAATTTTTGCGAGAGAATCTACAAGATGCACAGGAAAGGATGAAATAGTTTGCAAATTTACAGCATACGAAAATGAGTTTTGAAGTTAAAGATTTAGTTTACCTTCAGTTCCAACCGTATAAATAACATTCCGTTGTTCGTCGAAGAAATATGAAACCTCTACCCAGCTTTTTTTTCTCCTTACAAGATCTTGGAGTAGATTGGTAGCGTTGCTTATCGATTGGAGCTTTCTCCTGTTGCGCGCATTCATTTGGTATTTCATGTTTCGTTCTTGAAGAAGTTAGGAAATCAGAATGCGCAAATCTCAACCATACCTCCCGTGGCTGAAGATGATTGGTAGCGTTGCTTATCGATTGGAGCTTCCTCCTGTTGCTCACATTTATTTGGTATTTCATGTTTTGTTTTTGAAGAAAAAGTTAGGAAATCAGAATGTGCAAATCTCAACCATACCTCTGGTGGCTGAAGATCGTGGGTTACAAGCTACACCGAAAGAGATCTTGGAGAGGTGCATGAAGAAGAAAGGGTACAACCCTGTGATTGAGCTTCTGGTCAAATGTTAGGGGTTAGGGATTGAAAATGCTTAGTGGGTCGCGCATCGAGAGTTGGCTAAGGACTTTCCTGGCCTTGTGGGCAAGGTCTTCTGATGGGGAAGGGATTGTCATGGGCTCGTGAGCTTTTGTGGGCTTAAGGCCTACTTGAATGGGTTGTAGCCATAGTTGGTAGATGAGTTATTCAGTTGGGTTAAGTAAATCGTTATTTTGTTAGTCTGAGTCTTTGGGTAATAAGTTAGTGGGCTGATTCTTAGGCAATTTGTTAGTAGGAAATCAGTAGTAGATATAGTCTTACGTAATGTTGGGGTTGTTCCTTAATTGTAGTGATTTGGGTTGAAGTTTGTTATTGAGTCTGTTATTCCTAAGTTGTATTTAACTTATCAAAATGAATGAACATCTATCAAATATTTTATTGCAACTTATTAGTCTGGAGGAGTAACCCCTCAAAGTGGTTAACTTATCTTTTAAATTCTAGCTAGCACCTTACATATTGCAACACACCCGTTATAATACCCAACACTGACACCAGCTACGTTGCGAACATCGTTGGTGTAAGGGGATTTTTTCCCACTAAGTCCAAGAGGCCTGTGAATGGAAAGGAAGTAAGATCAAAAGGTCGGCACGAAGTAGAGTGCCCCTAATCTAGCCCACAGGAAATCTCCTCTGAACACGATCTGCAGGAGGGATGGTGCTACATGGGATGTGACTTGTCGATCTAAGGACCCCTCTAGTAGTGTTTAGTCCACAAGTGTCCGCTCACACAACAGGTGTGATATACGGGGGGAGCCATTGATCTACTGATAGAGAATGCATGAACGAACCAAGGGGAGACAGATTGAGAGAATGAGGTCGGATAACCACGCCGCATTAATGGCTCTATCACCTTGGCAACATGCCACATTAATGACGCCGTCGTAGAGTCACACCGCATTTTAAAACTCTAACATAAGGAACAGTACAGGAGACACAGACTTCATGGGAGCAGACGTTATCTGCTCCTCATACCTGTAGTATAAATAGCAGATCCCAGGTACGAGAATATCTCTCTGATCCCTTGACTCTCTTTGCTACTTTCCAAGAATATTTACTAACTTTAGCATCGAAGGTTACTTAGCCCCTAGCCGCCCTCTCAAATTCGCAGTCTTTTATACCTTGTGCAGGACCCATTTTCAAAGACTTGAGTTGTCGGAGTTTGGCCTAAAAGTGTGCAAAACACAACGTTAACAATGGTGTCATATGTGGGATCGCAATAGATCTTGCGTGTCCTTCTCATGCCTGTGACAACCCGTTTCGAATAATTTAGGAGAGATATGAGAGACACTATGGATGTAATGCTGAAAACCATAGAGGAGTGGGTAACAAAACTAATCTGCGAAGTTCAGACACTACGCGAGAAGAACGAGGAGCTCAGAAAACACCAATGTGAGCAAGATGGGGGGCGGGATCTAGCGACACTAAGCACGTAAGATCTCGAAACACATAAGCTGGACTTAATAAGGAAGAGGAGTAGAAGAACATGCAGGATGGGCTCTGTAGCCTCAAAGGGAAATACGATGAGATAGCAAGGAAAGTAGGTATGTCGTCAACGGTGGACCAATTGCTCACGAGCACAAGTCTACACTTTATTGAAGAAGTAATGGCGGTGCCTTTGCCGCCAAAATTTAGAGTCCCTACTATGGAGGAAGGGACCCCTTGAGCATCTGGAAACTTTCAGGGCTTACATGACGCTGCATGGTTTTCTCGGGGAAGTAGCTTGTAATGCATCTCCACTGACCACGACGGGAGGAAGTCCAGGCAAAAGGGTTCGAACCACAGTACGACTGGCCCACATTTGCCATTCAAAAGGAAGACGACCAAGGGACAATGCGCCGCTATTGCACGTACCATCAATTCACCTCACACAATACCGAGGACTACTTCTCTCCGTAAAAGAGAATGAAATATGCAGAACAACAGAAGTGACGCCACTCCTGGCCCGAAGGTAGGAGCAAGAGAAAATGGAAAGATCGAGAGAAAGAGTCGGGACTAAGCGACTAGAACAGGAGGGCGAACAACCCTCAACAGCAACTAGCGATAAGAGAGCCACCGCTAGGTCGCCCCCGTTCGCCACCAAAGTAGGAGCCCCCTTCTGTGAAAATTTGAAATTTTGAGCCATTACTAAAGGATTTGCAGCCGTAGGTATTACCTTATCGAGCAGGAAAGCACACACCAAATGGACCCGATACCACGAGGCATTGAAACAAGATATTTCGATACCAATACCATTTCATAATAGTCTATATATGAATCAATTATATATATAAATTATATTCTAAAATAATAGTCTATATATGAATACATTATATATAAATATATATAAATTATATATAGTCTGGTCTGAATTAGGGGTCCAAAAATGAGGAAGAAATGAAAAAAGAAGAAGTAAAGGTCAAAATCTAAAATATTAGTCGAAATCCAAAATATTGGCCGATACAGGCATTGGTGGTCATTATGCTTGTCGCCAAATTCACCACCCGCAGAATCCTCATCGATAACGGGAGCTCCGCGGACATCTTGTTTTAGGGAGCCTTCGCTAGAAAGGGTATTGATGCTGCTCAGCTACAGCTTGCCCCCATGCCTTTGAAAGGTTTCTCTGGAAGTGTTGTCTAGCCTATAGGAACCATCACGCTATCCGTCCTTGTGGGGAGTAGCCCCTGCACAGTACCTGTTTTGGTCGACTTCTTGGTAGTGAAGACTCCATTGTCGTACAAAGCCATCATCAGGAGGTTTACCCTCAACAGCTTAAAGGCCATCACATCGACCTCAAAATGAAGTTTCCAACTCTTCACAGAGTGGGGAAAGTCCTAGGAAAGCAGGTTTTAGCAAGAGAATGTTACGTCTAGGAGCTAAAACATAAAGATAGAGGGCCCGCCTCGGACGACATTAACAAAACAGAGTAGGCCGAACACCACCGAAGAAACTAGAGTAGGCCTCCATCTACAACTCGTCCTACCAGTTTTTAAGGAGGAAGTGGTGGTGCAAGGCTTTGGAAGGAATAATGGACGATGACCTCCCCGGCCTAAGATTCCGTTTTTCTTAATTTTGTAATGTCTCTTCGTCTAGCTTGTACTTTCTTTTTTATTTAATGAAAATGCGACTTTTCAGGACAATACAAAACATATATCCCACACTTTCATATTACTAGTAAAGCGCCAACAAAAAAAGTGCGCGGCTAACGAAATCTACAACAATAAGGTCATCAACAAATTACCTCCCCACGGGGCACAATAGGGAAAGGCAGGTCTAAGTATTGCTTTATCCCTCCAGTGGCAGAGTGCGGGTCAGCCTTCGACAGTCCAAACTGCCCAAAATTACCTCCCCGCGGGACACTATAAGGAAAGATTGGCCCAAAGGTGACCTTATCCTTCCAGCAGAGGAGAGCAGGATCAGTCTCACGGTCCCCCAAATAAATTAACGAAGAGTGGGATCAGCACCAGTCTGACCCAATACTTACCTTTCTTGTAATATCAATGAATGGGAGCAGGTCAAGTTTCAAATTGTTTGAATAACATATGTCATGTGGGATAGAGGGGGGAATTAGGCCGAAGGTTGTTCCACCCCTCCCACGATGGAAAATGGGTTATGCTTCTCTGACAAACCAAATAGCTTACCCCAGCTCCTATCACGGCGAAGAGCGATCATCTATATCACTGTTTGAACTTACCTCCCTACAAGATACCATATGGAAAGGTAGGTCTTAAGGTTGCATTACCCCTCCCGCATTGGAGTGCGGGTTAGTCCTTAGCTACCCGAAATCAGAAACTATACATTTCTCGTAAGTGTTAACAGGTGAGAACGGATATAGTAACAAATTGCTAGAATAACTTACCTCCCCACAGGATATAATGTGGAAGGTAGGCCTAAAAGGTTACCTTGTTCCCCCCTCCCCCGAGAGCAGGTTTGGCCCTTGTGGAAACTAGAATACTTACCTCGACCTCCACCACAAGTGTAGAGTGGGTCTAGCACCAGCCTGGCCCAAAATGTTACATTCCTCGTGATGTCAACGAGCGGGAGCGAGTTCAGTAATAAACTGCCCGAATGACTTACCTCACTACGGGACCCATTAGGAAAAGGCCGGCCTTATCCCTCTCGCAGAGGAGAGTGGGTCATGCCTTCGAGGCAGCCCAAAGAATTTACCCCGACTCATATCACAACGGAAGAACGGACTGCCCCAGTGGCTGCCCAAAGAATTTACCTCCGTAGGCAATCAAAAGGGGCGGACTAATTTGAGGTAGCCTAACCTCTTCCTGATGGAGTGCAGGTTTTATCCCACGATTGCCTAAAGTAAGAAGGATCACCAGAAGGAAAACAAGGACCCACATAAGACCGCACAAGCACCAACAAGCAAGAAGTAGATTGAGGTTGTAAACTCTATAAATACCGAGATAAAAGATACAAGCAAGAGCAATAACGGCACACAAGGAGGACTATAATCGGGGAACGATGCAAATGGAAGAATCCAAAAGAAAGAGATACAGCAAGAAAAGTGATGAAATCATATAGCCAAGTACAATCAACAAAAAATGATTTTATTGATTACTGAGAGCTGCAAGGAACAAATTACATCGTAAGGCACCCGACCTATAAGAAAAAAATTACATAATAAAGTTGCAGAGCTATAGGGAACAAGTCACAACAAGTTCCAGTGTTCGACCATAGACCTAGACCGTAAAACGGCCAGGGATAATATAAAAGGACCAGAAGACCGCACTATTCTCGGACCCATCTGAAATAGGATAAGCTGAAAATATCCAACGACGACAAATATACCACCAAGAATCAGAACATCTCGAAGTTGATTTCTGTGTTGAGAATCGCTTACCGGACGAAGGCCATTCACCACTGCAACCAAGCCCGATCAAATTATGATTCCGTGCAAGCAACAAGTAAAGATCTCTAGGAATGTAATAAGGCAATTAATTGAGTCATACAACAATGACCATCACCCAGGAGATGCCCGAAACCACCCACCAACTGTGGGGAATGGCTTCAAAGTCGAGCCCTGTATGCATAAGGGCGAAAACAAGTGAGGCACAATAAGTAAAAGGGCATGAACGAGAACAATGGATCCATGACCCCAACAACGGAGGATTGGAGGTTTCACCCTGTGAAATCGTCTAGGGTGGAACCGCCATGACCAGTAGCAGCCCGAGCATCGCCATAGGACCCATCGCCCGCTAAGGTGTGAAGATTTTTTTAGAGCCATGAAAGATAGAAGAAAATGCAAAAGAATTTCGGAAGAAAAGTGAAGAAAGACAAAGGAACTGAGAATTCAAGCAGCAAAGTAAGAGTTACAGAATGAAGGAGAAAAGACAAAGTGAGTATAATGGGTTTCCCAATGTGGATGAGGGTCCTTATATAGGCAGGGTTGGCGTTTGACCTCCCGATGTGCCATAACTCCACGTATCACCATGTGTCCTCCACAGAGAATCAGAATCCCTTGATTTTCGCAACCACTGTAGATTATATCTACTGATATGATGTACAAAATTAATGACTGCACAACATGAAGTCATGACGCAGAAATTGAAGGGGCACCATTCAACGCAAAAACGTAACTGACTCCACGATTGCCATGTGGATGTAAAATGGATGGTCGCTTGGCACATAGTGAAGAGGGTCGGGAGATCTAGTAGGGTCAGAAGGGTTAAACTGGATGCCAACAGGATGGGCCGAGAATCTTTGAACCCAACCATGGCTCGTGGCTGCCTAAATAACAAAATATAACGAAGAAAGCACGGCCAGGCATGGTCATCCAAAACAACAAAGTATAGCGCGATTAAAAGAGATGGTCATGCCCCGAGAAAGACTATTTATTAAGGATAAACAGGCGTACCATGACCAGCCAGCAGGGTGGGTAGGAGCCCTACAAACCCCTTCACCATAATTCCCCAGGTAGGCCACCAAAGTAAAAAGAGGCAAAAAAAAGACATAAAGAATAATGTATGCATACTGGTCAATATATATGTATATACAAGTCGCTAGGCGATAGAGTGCAGATACATATGGGCGCAAAAAAGGGGGGGGGATAATAGAACAATAAAGTCTTTAAAGCTCGATGCCGAGGGCACTGATCTCAGCGATAGCAGAAACAGGCTTGTTCGACTCCATATCGGTTGGGGCGGGAACACCTGGATCTAGGAAAGCATAGGGCATCTCTTTCCTTCCTAAGTCGTGATTGGTTTGAAAAGCTGTCTCACTGGTGGGAACATCGGCAAGCACAAACCTTCGAAGGTACTTGGTAAAAGATCTCGAACGCAGCTCCGGACTTTCCAAAAGGAATCCCCGCATTGACCTGTGGCTCTCCACGACCCCGCGTCCCTAAGTTTTGTCAAGAAGTCTTGGGAACCACTTCAACTACCTTTGTAGGGAGAGGGTGACATTCTGAAGACCTTAGTTCAGCAGCTCCAACCACTCATTCTCCCTCCACGCTTGGTATACGTCATCCCGAAGACTTTGGTTAAGCCGCTCCAATTACGCTTTCTCCTCCTGCGACTTCTACTTGTGTTTCCTTCGACAACACTCCAGCTTCCTTGCTCTTTTGCACTCATCTGACAGGTCGAGTCACATCCTCTCTAGCTCATGCTTCAACAGCTCCATCTCCTCCCTTTTGCCACTAGCACAACCCAAGTTCTCCTGAATGGCTGGCTTATGATCATCCACCATGAAAGCTGCAAGCTCGGAAATATCCTGGCGGCGACAAAAAGGAAAGGCTAAAAAAAAAGGTGGGGGGGGGGGGAGAGGAAAAGAATAAGAAGAAGGCGGAAAGGAAACAGTCGAACCTCGTGGAAAACGCCAGACAAGCATTCGATGACCCGACCAATGGCCTCCTCTCGGCTCCCCTCCATGGCTAGCCAGGATAAAGAAGGAAGAGCTTTCACAAGGCCTTATAATTCAAGAAATTTTGCAGAGATCTCAGGCGGAACAAGCGGACCCTCGCTCAAACCCCCTAGTTAAGGCCGGTTGCAACATCCGGAAGAGAATCACCCCCTGCTGGATACTTGGCCTGGGTGGACGATTCATTATGCAGACCCTCGCTGACTATAACACCCGCAGAACCACCTACCTCAAAAAACTCAACCTGGACAAATGGGTCGATGACCGGACTCCTCGGACCTTCGTTGGCTAAGATATGTGGAAATGAACTCCCCTTTTATGGGGTGCAGCCTGGACAGAAGGGTTCGCAGCAGGACTCTTTGAACCTACGCAAATTGCAATGTTTGGAGGGAACCTACCTCCTGTGTGATCCTCTGCCTCCACGCGGTTGCTAGAAGTAGCCGCCACCCCCTCATCAGCAGCCTCGAGAGAATGACTACTGACGACAGAACGAGATGAAGGAGGAGGTGAGATCTATGAAGAAGAATGTTGTCCCTTATCAAGAGTGGTGGACGTGAAAAAACCCTGGAGGAGGACGTCCATCTCAACCTCACCCCTGGACACCTTAACAGCGACCACCGGTAAGGGCGCCGTGGAAAGGCTGCTCGCCAGTTCGCCAGCCGACACCAACGTTGGAATCACCACAGCAATGGGATAGATGGCCTCCAAGGTAGTCGACCCCATGATAAAGGGTCCCAAGTCCCAGGATGAGGCCTATCCTTGGCTCGAGCACTCTCTCGGCGAGTTTTCTTCCCCTTATTCTGTGGAGGAAAGTCCGAGGAACACTTTTGAGATGGAGCAACTTGGGGCCGCACGACAGCCAGCCTGTCAACAAAAGGAATGTGTCCCAAAGGAGGCAGATAGCTCCTTAGACTCTTGTCGGAAAAGAGGGTTTCGGGGGAAACACTGTTAGGATTGTTCTGCACCCATTCTCATACAATCGCGATACGTCGTGCATCGTAAGGGGTGGCTGACGAACGCACAGCTTTGTCTTTCTAGATTTTCCCCAGTCTGTCCGTATTTGAAATTCCCGGCGGTTCACCTGGCCTACCAGAAACTCACATCCGCGGCCAGATACAAAAAAGAATTTGGGAGGCTAGTCTTTCACTTTGAGGTACCACGACTCTAGGGTGACTAGAGCTTGTACTGCTTTGAAATTACATACATTCCCCTTTTGCCATAACACCCTGTGGATAAGAAGAAACTCACGATTGGTAAGGTCCACATCATCCGAGAAGGATTCCAACAAAGCCTGTTGCCGGATAATGCTGCAGCAATTCAGTAATCTCAAAGCATTCGAGTGCAGTTGGGAGGGGGCAAGGCCAAGGTAGTCTAGAAGGTCACAAACAGGGCGAGGGAATGGCAGTCTCAAGCCGCATGCAACCATGGAAGGGTATAGGGCCACCCTAGTGGAATGACCCTTTGCATTGACAGCGCCCTCATCAGGACCAAGAACTTCAAAGGAAGTAGACTCCGGTACTCGATAGGTGAGAGGAGGCCAACATTTATTTGATAGCTGCCCAAAAACAATGACCCGGTATCAGCAGAGCCCCCACTGAAAACGTTGGGTTGAACAGATTTTTTGGAGGCCATCACCGCCAACGCACGAAATAGCAAAAAATATTGGTCGGAGAGAAGAAAAATCGAGAGAACTAAAATAACGAGACAATTACAGCATAGTAGGCGGAAACAAGTCCCTCTCCCACATTATATAAGAAGAGGGTGACGGTTCGACTCTCACACACCATGGCAACATGGGTACTCGTCGTTTTGAATTTTGGGAATGTAGTTTATGAAGCGACGCAAACACGAAAAGTCGACTGACACCCCTTCATTAATGCACTTGAAAAGACGTTATGAAAATGTGAGCCCATCGAGGAAGATAGGAATGCCATCAGAAAAGTCAATCGGCGGAAGCCTCCCGGACCTCAGAACAACATAATAAGGTTCCTGGCCTTAGTAGTAAGGTGGGATCGGATCATAAAAGAATTTCCACTATACTCGCCCAATGAGAATTAGCTGGATAAATGTAAGGAAATTTTTCCCCACTAAGCCCAAGAGGACTATGAATGGAAAGGAAGCAAGATTAAAAGCCCAGTCTGGAGTAAAGAGCCCCAAATCCAACCCACGGGAAAGCTCATCTGAACACGACTTGGAGGAGGGATGGTGCTACAGGAGATGGGACTCGTCAATCTAAGGACCCCTCAAGTAGTGTCCAGTCCTCAAGTGCCTACAAACACAATAGGTGTGATATGCGTGGAGCCATTGATCTACTGACAAAGAATGCATGAACGGACCAGAGGGGAGACAGACTGAGAGAAGGAGGTCGGATAACAGAGCCGCATTAATGGCTCCACGACCCGAGCAACACGCCATATTAATGACTCCGTCACAAAGCCACATGGCATTTAAAGACTCTGACACAAGGAACAGTATGAGGGACACGGATTTCATGGGAGTAGGCACTATCTGCTCCTCAAACATGTAGTATACATAGTAGATCTCAGGTTCGAGAATATCTCTCTGATCCCTTGACTCCCTTGCTTATTTTCTACTCTTTAAGAATATTTACTTTGACATCGGAGGTTACACGGCTCCTACGCTGCCCTCTTAAAGCCATAGCCTTTTCTACCTTATGTAGGGCTCGTTTTCGAATATCTGAGTTGTCGAAACTTTATCCAAAGGTGTGCGAAACATGGCATTAATAGTTGGCATAAATGAAGTACCAAGGCTTGAAGAGGCAAGGCAGGGGGTGCGAGTTAGGGCAATGGAGAGGGATGTGAATTAGGGTAAAGTGAGCTCTATCCCATATCCCATTATCCCTCACTACGCATCATTTCACTAAACCTCAAATTCGCACATTTTGAATCCCTCCCCGTATTCCTTCTTGCCTGAAATAATATTTCATTAAGGGCTCCTTTGGAAAGTGAGATAAGATGAAAATTTTGTGAATAATAGTGAGATAGTTTGTAAATAGTAGTGAGATACTTTGAGTTGAGTTATTTTTGAGTTTTGAAAAATGAGAGGAAAAAAATTGAATAAAAAATATTATAAAATTAAAATATTATTATAATATAGTTTTATAATATTGTCTTTATTTGAAAATTTGAAAAAGTTGAACTGTTTGTTATTTTTTGTTTAAAAGTTTAAAAAAATTGTAATTATTAGTTTAAAAATGTTTTTATTTGAATTATGTTTGGGAATGAGATTGGATGAGATGAGATGAGAATTTTGGGATGAGATCTATTTCCAAACAAACCCTAAAAGCCACCTAAGGTGTCCGCCGAGACTCTACCTAGGTGGATTGCATTTAGAATTTCTTGAAAATACTGACTAAAAAAGCTAATGCTGTCATGCTGAAGTCACCGCATATTATTGCCGTAAGATGAAAGTGTTTATTTAAAATTGAGAAGTGCTATATTCATAAAAAGATCTTGTAAAAACAAATTAATAAATAAAATAACTTAATATAATACGTCAATGAGTAATGCTATGCATAAGTTTTAAGTGTGTAAATATCGTGTAACTTTTTGTAAAAAATGAATTTTAATAAAAAAAAGATAAAAACTCACTTTTTAGCCGTGAAATTTATATATATACTTAGAAATTTAGACTTGTACGGGGCATTACTCAAAGATCAACTATATTTTAGAGTAAAAAGAATTTTGCAATCACATTTCACTAAAAAGTTTGGATGACTTTCGTTTATCTTAAATAAAAATGCTTGTTTGCTAGTGGGTATAAAAATTCCAGTAGTTGAGTGAAGTATGCTCGATTCCAGCCGTTGAATCTCTGAATCATCCATCATCTGTGGCATTAATTAGGAAAGTTGACGTAGCATATGACATAATAACAAATAGTCAAAGATGAAATGGTCTTATCCTTTAGTACACGAGTTTGGTTATACAATCTTCTCCGGCCTAATTTGGGTAGTCAAGTACTCTTACATTATATTTAATAAATAAAATAAAATAAAATTTTTAAAATTTTTATGAATAGTATTAAAATAAAAATTTAAAATATTAATTTAAAATATTAAAATTTAAAAAAATTAAATTGAGATTTGAAAAAATTGAATTGTTTATTATATTTTATATAAAAATTTAAAAAAATTATAATGATGAGATGAGATAGAGATAGAGATGAGAAATCTCATCTTTGCCCCAAACATAACTTTAGGTACTCTCAAACACTCTCACCACTATTCTTTACTTTATTATTACTTTTCACTTACTTTTTCTACTATTCATTACTTTTCACTTACTTTTTACTACTATTCAATATTCTATTATTACTTTTTCACTACTATTTACAAACATTTTCAAACACTTTCACTACCCAAACCCAGCCAATCTCTCTGCACTATATTTTTTTTAATTTTTAAATTTTTTTTGAGTTTATTTTTTTAAATTATTTTATTTTTTATTTATATAATAAATATTTGATAAAAGAAAAAAAAATATGATATGTTTTTAAATTTTTAAATTTTTTTTTAGTTTAATTTTTTAAAATTATTAAAATTATTTTATAAATTATTTATATAATAAATATTTGATAAAAAAATAAGAAAAATTAAAAAAAATATGATGTGTAAAAATAATGTGAATAGTAAGAGATTGGGTAGATTTTTTCTTAGAGTGCGGCTAGTCTGCCGCCCCATATTGACCGCTGGGCTTTACCGCCCAGTGTAAAAAAGTTTTTTTTTTTTTTTTATTTTACTTTTCACTTTTTATTTTACATAATTAAATATATTTAAAAAATAAAAAAATACATTAATACATTTAAAATCACTTTCTTAACCACTAAGTAAAAAAAAAAAAAAGGGTTTTGCTACACAACCTCTTACTATTCATCCACACTCCGCACTTCACATTTTTTAATATTTTTTAAAAATTTTTTTTTGAATTTATTTTTTTTAAACTATTTCAAATTTTTTATTCACTATTCATATAAAAATTATTTAATAAAAAAATTAAATTTTTTTTTTTTTTAAAGATGGAGTGTGGAATGTTGAGAGGTTGGGAAGATTTATTGTTTCTTAATACACCTAATGTACTGTAGGCTGTAGCCCCACTAAAAGTACCAAACGACGCCGAATCCTCTTATCTCACCATATTTATAGCGTTTGATTGATGGGATATTCAGGGCTTGTCTGTGCAACTGGAAACCGACAAAAGAGCAATGAAATGATGACTTGAACAAAGGAGAGCAAACGCCAAGGGTTCTCTGACAATCGTCATCTTCTTCTCCCTTTCCTTGTATTCGCCTCCTCTGGATCTCAAGCCCTCCAGTTCGATGCGAACGTACTTATTTCCCTATCTCCATTAAACTTTATCTACTCCAGTCTCCAATCTCTGTCACTCCCTCTCTTGGTTTGTCTCCGTCTTTCCCTGTGTTCCCTTTATTAATTTCTTGTCTTTTGTTTTCCTTTTGTGTTTTCTGATGTTTACATTTGTTTCCTTGCTTTTATGGGAATTTTTTAGAGTTGAACTGTTGTTTCGTGTGTCATTTTAGCTTCTCTGTGTGACCTTGTTGTTGGATTGCTTCCATATCTGGTATTTTCAACTTTAATGTATCACTTCTTCCTCGGGTTGCTCTGTGTGCTGATTGTTTTGGGTCTGTTTTTTGTAGATACCATATTTCTATAGTCTGTTGTGTTTTTTCAGATACAAGGATGTGGATGAATTGAGACAATTTGATATATATATATACACAGAGAGAGAGAGAGAGAGAGAGAGAGAGAGAGAGAGAGAGCTTTCACTCCGCGATCTTTCTGCAGAAGACGTATTTTTATCTTTATTCGATATGAAGTTTTTTTTTTGAAAGAACAGTCATTTGCTTTCATGACAAGATCCATGAACTGTGAGCATTAGGTGGGTTATTCTGTGATTTAATAATTGCATTGGTATTTCTTATGACATGAAGATATTTCATATGTCATTCGTAGATTTTTTTTCTCGAGTAAGTGCTTTTTTGCTGTGTCCATTGGCTCGTCAAAGTCATAATATTAAAGGTTTGTCTAGTTCTTTGATGCCTCATTCTCTTCTCGGGTGGAAAGTTATTTAGTTTCTTGTCAGGCTAATATTTTCAGGTGAATGCTCAACCCCAATTATTTCCTAGTATCTAATTAAGAGTATATGAGAAGTTCTATATCTACAAAGTGATCTTACAAAAGCAAACTTACAAATTGACGAACCTCGACGTGAGACATCATATCTATTTTGTATAAAGGGAGCTTTACAATCTAATGTATCTTATTAAGTCATGTTAGTTTGTAAATTTATTTTTGTATGATCTCTATGTAAACCAAGTATTTTTCTATCTTTAGTTCTCAACCCTTTTTGTTCTAGTTATGAATTTTTAATGTATAGCGTCTTTTCTTTTCTTTTTTCATTCTTTTTTTTTTTTTGGTAAGTTCATGCTGCATGCACTGCTGACCTTCTTAGTGATGTCCTTTAGAGCTGACTTTTAGTAAAATACTAGCTTTTGCTATTCACTCGACCATGTATACAAGTATTTTGGATCATTTAATGCTTCTTATCTTCTATTGCTTTGGATAAACTGTATTGAAATTAATAAGCTTTCCTTACTACTATCGTGCTTTTTAATTTTAGAGCCATCTAATCTTGGCTCATTTAAGTGATATCCCCCGTCTTAGTTTCTTTGTCTATTTTTTGTAACTGAACATAGCATGTCATTCACTTAGACCTTGTTTGTTTTCAGAGATGAGATGAGATGAAAACTTTTGAGATGAGATGAATTGTTTATTTTATTTTGTATTGAAATTTGAAAAAGTTGTAATGATTAGGTAAGAGAAGATGAGATGAATTTGAAAAAGTTGAATTGTTTATTTTATTTTGTATTGGAATTGGGAAAAGTGTAATGATGAAATTGAGATGAGATAGGATGTTTTCCGAAAACAAACGAGGCCTTAAAGAGAGAAGAAATTTTGATAATGGGAGTTTCTTTATTAGAATTTGGTTTGAATGTCATATTGTCTGCACCCATCCCTCCTTTACGAGAGATTGGATTTCTAAGGAAGTTTCTTATGTGGTGAAGATTATGATAAGAGTTCTTATTTGCTTTTTTGTGAGGCTTATAACAAGGGTTTGGTGGTGGGATTGAAGATCCTTCACTAGAGAGGCATCTTGGCCATGGTTGAAGTGTTTGGCTGGCGCTTGGCTGGCGAGAAAAGCCAGCTTTTCTAGGATGCTGAAGGACTTCCAGCTTTGTAAGGCCATACATTATTAACTCTGGTTGAGAGAGCTTACCTCCATTTTATTGAATCACTCATCCACTTAGTCTAACAGAGCATCTTCTGTAATGAATGATGCCATCTGGTTAAGAGTTAGTAGTTTGTTAAACATTACTTGAGCAAGGAGCAACATGGCTGCATTGGAGAACTGGTAGGTGATAGAGATGGGAGAGATGGCTACATTTCTATGACCATTTCAGTCTTGCTTATGAAGTTAACATGATGACCAAGTGGGAAACATTGAGGAGGATTGGAATTTATGTAACTGGAAGTAGAGTGAATGTTTTTTCTTTTTCATATTGGAACATTACTTGTGTACTCATTAGGTATGGAACCAAGAAAACTAGAGGAACTCATTCTTTGAAAGTAATTAAAGAAGTTTATGGATTTATTCCCGCTTTATCAATTTCACCATGCTACCAAAAGATTTTTCTGCTTGGAGAGAGCTAGAGCTTGTAGAAAAGTTGGAAAAATAGCACATTATATTTTTGGCTACACATCAAATTTGCTGAAAAAAAAAAATCATTACAGCTATGGTTAAAATGCATTTAAAGAAACACTGGTCTGGTGTGGTCTAACAATAGCCCAAACTTAGAAAGCTAAAGGCTTGTCCCATGTGCTAAAACCTTACCTTTTTTCATTGAAGCTTAGAACCCCATCTAGTATACTTGCTTTTGCATTTTGTTTCTTTTCTAATTCTTCAAGGGTTGGGGGTTTTGAATTGGGGGAGTAGGTATTTCTAATGTCTAACTGTGAAAACATATATCCTGGTGCTAGTTTTGTCTAAGTTATGTTCAGTTGACAAGAAACTTTGTTCTCATCGAGGCTGTACTTGAATGGTTCTTCATCAAATTTTAAGAAATTCTACTTTCACAGAGTAAGATGGGTCAAAAAATGGGAGCATGACGGCGGGAGCATGATGGCAGCAGCAGAAGCAAGAGCTGCATGGCAGAAAACAGCTAATCGGTACTTCGTCCAAGAAGATGCCAAAAGGGCTCCCAAGTTCACCTGCTGCCAGTCATCATCTTCAACATCCAAACAGGTTAATGCTGGACCTACCAATACAGATGATGGGCAAGATCACCCTGCCTTGGGTTTTATGCCCCTTAACAGGAACCCTTCATTTTCCAATCTACCCCATGACACAAGATGGTGGCTCCAATTACGTTCTAGCTATGGGCACCAAAAGGGTTTAACATATGAACAGTTAAGCGAATTAGAGGCCAGAGTTGATTCCATAAGAGTTGACACTGTGAAATCAACAACAAAGTTTGATGAGGTCCACCCACTAAAAGGAGACAATATTCATTTTGACTATCAGGACAACTGTGATTCTTCTCTTGATATGAAATGTAGTCTTTCTGCCATTTGTATGAATAAAGCTCCTGAAGTCAGAGAGCAAGAGGTAAAGGCTCTATGTAGCAAGAATCCCGAGAAATGTCTTGAACTTATGGGTATGGATCCTTTTAGTTGTCCAGTTTCCAAACAACTTAGTGAGTTTTGTTTAGATCCAGAATCTCCATGGATTGGTGGTGGTAAGCCTGAGCCATGGTGGCGAATTACAGATAAAGACGAATTGGTCTCCTTGGCCCTCAAGAAGTCACATAACCATATTGAGAATTGTGACCTTCCCCCACCACAGAAAATGTATGTTAGGACGCACCCATATGCTCATCTCGGGTGCCTTGACCGTGATGGAGCAATAGCGTCATCTTTTGGTTGGGAGGCCCAAACTGGTGGTATTCCCAATAGGAGTCATGTGCAGGGCTGTCCTGATTCTGGGAAACCACATGGATACCAAGGGGCTTCTTCCAAAGAAGGGTGTTCACAGTATGGATCTGACAAGTCATTCAGGTATTAGTTTAGACTTCCATTTTTCTACTCTGAGATGACACCATCTTGTTGTTTCATCTCACTCACTATAGGAATATTTGTAATTATATTATTTGTTTCTTTTAGTCTAGCATTCAGAACTACATATATATGTTCACACATTAGCTAAGATTCTTGGTGGGCCTTGCATAAAAGCAGTTATAGTAGAAACCGCCAGGACACACAAGTTTCTGAAAGTGACCATGGCAAAGCTCAGCTAATGGAAGCACTGTGCCATTCTCAAACACGTGCAAGGGAATCCGAGACAATAGCAAAGCAAATTTATGCTGAGAAGGAGCACATTCTTAAACTCTTTTTCAGACAAGCCGCCCAACTTTTTGTCCATAAGCAGTGGTTCCAACTGCTGCTGCTAGAGACCCTTTACATCCAGATTGAGAAGAATCAGGGGTCGGTTTCCACTCTCTTCCCCGTGTTCCTTCCATGGATGCCTTACAAAGGTCAGAAACAGCGAAAGAGCAGGCTAAGGGCTACAAAGGGGAGAAGAGCCAAGGATCGGCGAGCAAGGCATGATATCGCAAAGTATGCTGTTGCTTTTGCATTTGGGTTGAGTATTGTCAGTGCTGGCTTGCTCGTGGGTTGGACCCTAGGGTGGATGTTACCTCCTTTCTAGAAAGCAGTTTCGAGTTTCGACCAAAACCTTGTTTGTTGTGAAGATTGATTTTTTACAAGGGGGAAGTGGCTGCTTTACATTGATATCATATGCATGATGTATTTTCTTGGACTCTCAGGCTGTCTAATGTAAATTCTTTGTTGTACCTTTGCATATAAATGTGATATGAGATGGGTGTATATGTTGGAGGGGGAATGTTGCTTGAGACGGAAACCTTTCCACGCGGTTTTGTCGTGGTTTCAGTCGGAGTTCTTTTTTTATTTTTATCTTTAAAAAGGGGGCAAGTCTTTTTGTTAAATTTCATGTTGTTTCAGATTTCATAGTGGTGTAAGAGACAACCAGTTGCAAAGAATAGAGTGAAACTTTTGCTGACAGTCGCCCAAATGAAAAAAGAAAAAAAGAATAGAACTCTATCTATGATATGAGGTTTGCTGCATAGATGCCACTGTAGCAGTGCACTTATTGCACACATTACGTGGCTCTTTCTCGTATTTTTTTAAAAAATCAAAATGCATGTTTTGATTCAATATGAAGATCGGTTTTACTTCTTTTATTCCCATTCGAATTCTTGCCGTGAAACACCCTCCTCCCTAGCCATCCTTTTCAGCTTCCTCAACCCAACACCTCCTGACAGCGCCGTCTCTCTCGTCAGTGCCACCGAGTGGCGCTCTTCCGTCTGGTCAGTGTGTTAGGGATCCCGGTCTTGTCCTTAAACACTAAGTCCACGAGTTTGTCTTGGTGATGATGGTGACCGAGTGTCAAGCTTTCTTGCTTGGTCTTGCACGTATAATAGCAATAATGGATTCTTAGGTTGATAAAAATATGGTGTTTAGTGATGGAAATAATGATGGATGAGTTTGGGTGATCTAAGTGATGAATATGCGTATTTGATGCAATGTGGAATGGCTTAAGGGTTGCCCTTGATGTTGGGGCCACTTGGATGATGTTTAGGGTTGGTATAGTGAAGATAGGCTAGGGTTTAGATGGTGGCGAAGGGAAATTTCGAGATTGAGAAGAGTTGGCTTAGAGTTGGAGTTTAGGATGAGATGCTAGGGTTTGGAAGGATGTGGATGAATGAGACTAGAACTCCTAGATTAATGGAGTCTGTTTGGGAAAGATAGGAGTTCGGTTTATGCAGGAAAAATAGAAATAAATGGTATTTGAATGAGTTTAGGGTTGTCCCTTGAGTTTAGGGATTGACTAAGGTAAAATAGGATGTGGATATGGTAAGAGATTGGAAATCTTTGGTTGACTTGAGTGATTATAGGAATGAGAGATTTGTGAGATTGGATATGGAAGATTGGTTTGGATATGGCAAGTGTTTGAAAGTCTTTGGGTGAATTGAGTGATGGAGTGATTCTAGGAACTCCCTAGAATCAAGAGATTGGTTGAGGTAAGATAAGGAATATATGGTTTGTATGAAGGGTAAGGTGGCTAGGGTCGGATTCTAAGTGATAAGATACATGAGAGTTGTTGGTAAGTTGAAGTTTGACTAAGGCAAATGATGTATTTCGAATTTGGTGGGATTGGAAGATGGAAGATAAGTTCCTAAGTTGTAGGGGATGATTTATGGATTGGTAGGATGTTGGCTAAGGCAAGGGAAGAAGTGATGGGTTAAGGTTTGAATGATTCAAGGGTGGTTCCTTGAATTAAGGGATTTGAGATGGAAAATAGGATTTGACTGGGATGAGTCAATTTTTCTAAAGTTAAGGAAGTTGCCAAGTGGGACTCTTGAGGGTTGCTAGAGTTTATGGAAGACAAGGGTTTCGGCTAGGGCTAAGATGTATGATGGAGGCTAGTTATAGTAAGTGGTAATTATGGAAAGATGGGTGGACAAGGGAAATTGCGGCTAGGTCAAGTGTGGGTGAGGGAATGCTAATTTTGGGAAGTGGAGCTTATGGTGTTTCAGCTAGGGTTATGGAGATGATGGAGGTTAGGTCTTATGATATTAATGTGTATGGAAAGTAGGGCAAACAATGTATTGGCCGAACTATGTGAGTGGGAAAGATCAAATGAGTGAATGGATTGTGTTTGTGAGATGGAGGGATGCAAGTCAATGTATGAACAATGAAAATACTTATGATCACGTGAGAAATTGTATGAACAAATGATGAATGGACTCAACAAAGGAATATGAAGACTCTCTCTATGGTTTATATGGATATTTTGAGAAATCAAATAATACTAAGATTAAGGTTTAGGATGTCTTTGATATGCAAGAAAGAATAGATGAACAAGATGAAAAATATAAGAACAATGTATTTTTAGATTTTGAATATAGAATAGAAAACATAAATAAGAGATTGACAAATTGAATGGAACCAAAGCAATACTCATAAGATTGATAGATAATTCACCATCGATTCACGAATTGCATGATGATGAAATAAGATAGATTGAATCACACATATTCACGAATTTCAAGATGATGATCATCTATTAGGGATTCACGAATTTCACCCAAGTAGTCCAAGTGCTAAGTACCAAAAAGTGATCTTAAGAATAATAGTCTACCCATTGAGGGAATTTGCCAAAAGATGTAAAATGAAATGCTTAGGGTATTATTTATAGATATTACAAAGTGGAAACCTCCAATAGGTCTCTTGAAATATAATTAAATAAAATAAATAAAGATAATAAAATAGCATGGTCTTGGATGGCCAATGTGGCCCGTAACTTGTCTTGGCCCTTGACTAGCCTTAACCATTGAAGTGGCCCGATCTATGTTGTCCATGCATGTCGAGGACATTGTCCTAGGGCGGTTTTTGACGGGGTTCTGACACAGTGCCTCCACTCCCTGCAAGCTCGTTGAACGTAGGAAACTAGATTGCGAAACCCACCCTCCTTCCTCACCACGAACCCGCATCCCACGTCCGTCGGCTTCCTCTTCCCAGCACCACCTCACCACAGCGTCTCTCTGTTCAGGGCGAACTCACAACGGTCGTATGTCTGCCCAGTGCTGCCACTCCCCCCGAGCTGATTGAACGGACCAAACCAGGGACAAGTAAGAAAGAAACTGCTCTGTTTTTCACCAATTGGTTTGCTCAGTAGGTAAATATGGTACTATTTTTTCGTCCATACTATAATGTTCATCATGTGTACATCGAGATGTGATTTGTGTTTTCTAAGATATTGTGGCTTAGAGCATGGAGAAATTTTCAGAAAATTAGGGTCCGTAAACCATTGTTTTTTGTTAATACAACCTGAGATTTTTCTTATTGCAACTTGTTTGAAGACATAATGGGTTAAATTATTTTGAAGTTATTTAGTTTCAGTTGCCTACTCAATTTGATCTTGTCGTGCGCATTGCCTTTATTGAGGCACATTTTCTGGTAAGATGCTGGACATCAATTTTTTTTTTTTTAATTTTCAAAAACACCTACTTTTAGATCTTGTGCATGTTGCACCTAATCAAGGCTAGTTTTCCAGTAAGATGCTGGTATTTTCTTTTCTAAATTTGGTGAGGTGGACTCAAACTTGTATGAATAGTTTTTGTGGTATCAATTAGTCCAAAATCAACATTAGGACTATATTAGTTTTACGAGTCTACAAGAACAACTTTTGATTCTTGAACTCCACTCCAAGTGGAGCAATCGGCAACTGTCCAAAAGACATGTTCATCATGTCTGCAGCCTGTGAACTTGATCACTAAAACAAAAACTATTTGCAAGACTTTAAATGAAAATCTAGCTTTCCTATGCTTTAGCCTGTGAATTTGTTGGTACTTTTATGGTCTAATTTGAATGAGATTAACAGACAAAATTGTTCATTTGGTAATGTCATATATAGGTGGTCAAGTATTATTGGAGAACTCGGGTGCAGATATTCCAAAACTCAACAACTGTCTCAGCCTCTAGAGATACTGCCTATCAGCATTCAACAGCAACAGCACAAGTTCCTCCTGGACAGGGCCCTCTTTAATTGAGTCGACGAGTTTGAATCACCATGAGTAGAATCCAGACTCAAAGCAGCACTGCAAGTGCAGTTCTGTGAATTTCTCTCAAATACCTCAACTTTCAAAATAATCGAGGTCTTGAGGCATTTCAAGGCATAATGATTTTCCAAGTAGACTTTGCAACATGGAAGGATTATGGCAGACAAGGAACTAACAAAGGGAAACTCAGGGTCTTGTCTTTTGGGAGAACCCACAAAACAGTTGGTGGACTGTGACATATATTGATTTGTTTCTTGGAATATATTTTTAAGGTTATAAGCTTTTGATTTATCTCTGTTGATATTTCAATCAAAATTCGATAAAAAAAAAATGCAAAATTTGTTGATTCGAATCTTTGTATTGCTTCTTGGCTCTTGTCAATGGTTTCTTAAGATATATCCAGATGTTATCAAGAGTATTTTTTATAAAGAGCATTTTTTAAATGGTTTCCAGTTTCAGAAATATTCCATTGGTTGTGAAAGGACAGAATCTGTTCCATTATGTTCTTAAAAAAAATATATATATATAGCATTCATTTTTACTTCGTTCACAATATTCCAACTGAAGTTGTTCCATTCAGTTGACAATATTCCAATAATGGAAAGATAGCTAGGGAAAAAATGAAATTGCAAAAAAGCTACCCATACACTTTACTTCGTGCATATTTTTACAAGGAGACCTTACACATTTTGATTTAGCAACTGTCTTTCCAAAGTTTTCATCAAAACATGATGTTAACAAGACGTTTCCATTAATGCACTACCCATCTAATTCATACAACGTGCTTTTTACATAGATGGAATTCATCCAAACCAAGTAAACACTATTACAAATGTGATAACCCAGTACAAACACAACAACTTTCGTTTTTCCTTTTTCAGATTCTTCGCTAGCTCTCTCAATTTTTCTTCCTTTTCGCAAACGTCATACTTGCGCTGTAATACATCATCCCATGTCTTCAAAGCCTTATTCTCTCTTACACGAAAATTCTCCTGTAGCAGATGAAGTATATCTACCCATACGAAGAATTCATACCTCGCATCTCCCTGCACACAGTGCGCATGCCTCCAATTAACATGATAAAATACACCCTACAAGCAGCAAATTGATATGCAAATATGACAAATATCAAAGTTACTTTACCCTTGAGGAAATTCATGAATGGCGTAAAGCAAACTTTGGATAGAAAGACAATATTTTTTACTTTGTTTAAGCTCTATCATATTTCATGAACTTGCTAGTGATAGTGAGGGAGAAAAAGTAAATCAATGTAGGATCCTTTTTTTGTCTATCATGTGAGCAACCCATATCTTGTCCTTTCTTTTTGGTGGCAAGGGAAAAATCCTAGCCATTTTCTATATGTTGAGGTTTCAAACCAACAGATTCCACAAGATCACATGTTGTGTTATCTTGGAATGCAACACTTGGTTCATATCCACAGATTGTGTTATGATGGGTTATCAATAAAAAAATTTTAAAAAAAATGGATTGTGTTTTATGATGGGTATCTCAATGTGATCTTCAATTTAGAAAAACATTTTCTCCTTTTCTCATAATTTTTATATTGGGGGTAGTCTGACTTCACTATAATTCATATTTAGATTTTTCTAACTCTTGGACATGTATCAGGTTTATTCATTTTGAGGGTAGTGATTTTTCTAACTTTTGGACATGTATCAGGTTTATTCAATTGAAGGGTAGTGATTTTTCTAACTCTTGGACATGTATCAGATTTTTCACATGATTATATAGATTGTTCTAATTCTTTTCTAGTTACCTTCAATGCACTTAAATAATGCTTCTAAAGGTCCTGCTCCTTGGTGAGGTTCCATATCATCACAAAATGCATATAAATAATGGTTCTACCAAATCGTTGAATCTTAAATCCTAAAGGCAACTGTCCCAGAAGAAATATAGGCTAATTATTCAATCTTCAGTTTTAAGTGCAGTTGTAAATTTATACTTGAAAATCTACTAAGTGATCATAAAGAAAATTATTCTATTTACTTATATATATATATATATAAAATGAACCTGTATGCTAAATCTACTAAGTGATGAAAATAGAAAAAAAATAAAACTGTATGCTAGATCTACTAAGTGATGAAAATCGTAAGTGATGATACAGAGACGGAGTAAACAGAGAGAAAAAAAAATGAATACTAAACCTTCGCGTCGGTGGACTGAGGGCGGCTTTGCGTCGTGGTGGGTAGGCCTGGGTCGTGGTGGGGAGGGCTTCGTTGGTGGACTGAGATGGGACCGAGGGCCTCCTTGGTGGACTGTGAATGCTCTCGAGGGCTCGTTGGTGGACTAAAATTGGACCGATGGCTTGGGAACTAATATCCTTGGGAGGGCTGAGGTCGTGGTGGGTAGGGTTGGGTCGTGGTGTGGAGGGCTGAGGTCAGTGGCTGTGCTGGCTTCAATGGCTCTGAGGTTTGAGCTTAGGGCTTTGAGGGCTTGGGGTCGGGGGGATTCTGAGATTCGCTTGGGGACGATATGGGATTCTGAGGTTCACTAGAGCATGAATGAGGGAATGAGGGTTGAGACTAAGAGAACGGGCAAAACCGGTTTAGTGTGTTAGTGAACCCGGTCCCGATTCACACGTCATGTGTGCAATGGATGCAGCCAAATAGTGGCTGCTGTGTAGATTTTTTCCTATTAAGGGTGCACAAGGACTTGAACAATGGGACTTTCAAGCATTTAGAATGAGTAAATGATTAAGGCCTAATTTGAGATATTCTGAGAATATTTCACTACTATTTATTATTTTGTTATTACTTTTCACTACTATTCACAGTTATTTAATATTCTATCATTACTTTTTAATTATTTTTTTACTATTATCCTCATAATACCTCACTACCCAAACGTAACTTAAATTTCATTTTAATTGAAGTTTCATTTCTCTTCAATTATCAGTTCCGACTAATCTATTAAGACCAAAAACATCAATACCTGGAAATCCCAGGGATCTTCTGGATTTAACACTGTATATACCAATCAAAATAATCAGAGAAACGAGTGCATCTAACGTATTCACTACACAATAAAACAATACAATCTTCAATTCAAAAAGTATTTGAGAAAAATGGTTTAACAAAAAAGTACCATGCAAAAAGGATTGACATGTGTCAAAATGGATGGAACAAAATATAGTAAAATGAAATGTTTAAGTAAGAAGGAAGAAATGGATTATGGCTAGAATCAAATAAAAGAGAGAATTTCAAAATTGATCAAATGAGAGATTTCAAGTCGAGATAAGGAAAATCCTAAACCCATTCATAGTATTTTATATACATGCGTAACATGCCTCTACCCTTTTAGATCATAGCAGAAGAACTTATCATAGAACCAACAGCATCGTTGCCTTTTTTCACAAGGTATTTGTAACGACTAAGCCAATAATTTTAAAGTTGGAATATTGGAAATTTTTATTGGATCTAAATTATAATTAATGGGTCATATTGGATAAGCCCACGTGTGATAAATTATTGATATTGATTAGGAGTTTTAATTAGGCTCAATAACTAAGTTAAATCTCATTTATTATTTATTAAACGAGTTAGACTCTTTTTAGAATTTAAGTATCGGCCATTAGAAGTTTATTTTAATTTAAAATCATCACTGATTGAAGCTCCTACGCAGTCTCAGTCATTGTCATTCCTACATTGAATGAACTTCTAGATCATGTTTTTAAATTCAAACTCTCTTCTTAGGTGATTATGATTAAGTGTTCAAAATATTAGTATCACTACATATATTAACCGAGTCCAACTCGAACTGGTTGTCAACTTCTCCCAAATTTCTATAAATATCTCCATTCCACACGTTATTTGGAAAAAATCATAAACCTCCCAGTTTAGCACCGTGATCAATTTTGTGTCGAAAATTTTAAGAAGCAAACTACAAGATAAGTAGCTTGATCATAAATTAGGATTAACATATGTTAGATAATTATATATATTATTATTAAAGCCAGTTCTTTGGAAGCCAATATTTACGTACCACGCATGTCATGATATTTGCGAGCACACCATTCATCATGTTTCATTCTGCATATTATAGTTATGTATGTATTATGCATCTCATGCATCCTACGTTACATAAGACATGTAAGCTTTCATAAAATTAAGTGTAAGATAAGCTCATAACAGTTAATCAAATGGCTATGCAGATGCATGGTACTAATGCAGTTTCAGGGTGGGAAGCATGGTCCACCGTTGTACGCCAGAGTAATGCACAATCGACTTCCTTTGTTGCAGCAAGGGAAGTTAGTCGACAACTTTGCATACAAAATTAAGTATGTTAGCCAGCCAGATTAGTCAAATAAATCAAATCAGTCAGTTAATTTAGATGAATCAATCATGTATAGTATAAGCATCAGTATGATCATTCACGATTTTAATTCTTAACATGAAACATTTTATGAAAACTTTATGTTAAGTATATTTACGTTATGATGAGTTTTTTACGTTATCGATTCATTTTCGTTTGTTTTTATATTTTTAAACAACTCCAGGTCAGAATTTTTATGAAACTAAAGCTATAGGACGAGACTTCGTCTAGAGAGACGTGACAATAGCCTAGATCATGTACAGAGATTTTAAGTTATGAATTTTATGACACAGATTTTAAGAAATTTTAATAAATGCTTCCGCACTCTCATTTATGATCTTAGTGTTTTAATAAAAAACGACTTTATTTATTATAAGGAATCTTCATACTTAGCGCTTCCTTTAAAATAAAAATATATATATAAATCAAGTTCAGTAGTAGCACTACGAGAATTTTTAAAAGTGAATTTATTCTTTACCAAGGGAAGAGGGGTGTTGCAGTAATGAATAATGTTTTCTTTTTGTGCAAACAGAATCTGACTGCCACAAGGAGTGTCAACATAATGCAGTACCAGTTATGATGCTCAATTACACATGATGGGTGCTGCACCATTCTATAGGTACTTTCAACAATCTCCAGCTTCAGTCATTACATTTCTGGAAATAATGCCTAGAAATTCTTCAATGGTTCTTTGCTCTTTCATTCTGTGGATGTGATTTTGTAAATCGACCCAACGGTAGTATCATTCCTCTCGCATCAGGATCGTGCCGTATCTTTTAATAATCAATTGAAGGACACAGATGGTACAAAAATGGCTATTATTTCCTTCTGCCAACTTTCACCTAACTTACATGCATGCCGTAGGGCACCTTTACAGATCACACGTGCAGTCATTTGCTACCCATCTGATTAAAATGAGAAAAATTTGAACTTACTCAAACTGCTGATCAGATGGGATATGGCCAAAGATATCAGGACATGAATCCCACTTTCCCCGTTCTCTGGCTTCCCAATACCCACCAATATAGCGGTATGTATCACTCCCTTTATCTTTAACAAACCACCGTGGCTTCCATCCCCGCTCTTGCATCCTTCGAGCCTGAATCACAATTGAAACAATAGCCCATAATGAACATGACATATTCATCTAAAAACATGAGCAACCTGCCATTATAGATTGCCTAGGTGCCTGGCTACTGGCCAAGTTTGTTACTATATCGGCAGCTTTGCATTATTCATAGATTTGAAGCAACTTCTTGTGCATAATAGAAACACTAAATTAATCATCATATAAATAGTAACCTCCAGTCAAAAGTTAAATTATTCAAAGAAACATTGCACAACTTGTTAGACACCACACTTCAAGGTGTTAAAATCCAAAATGATAACTACCAAAATTTCATTGACACACTAACCATCCAACCTAAACAATCGATGCACACAGTGCACAAACAACGGGTCCATATACATATCAGGTAGACATTTCTTTGAAGAGAAATGCTTTAGCCATAAAGAGATTCCACAAAAGTAAACCAACAAAATGATGTGACTTAATGTGGTACGTTAAATTGTGAAGTTATTTTTTTTGTAAAGTAGAGCTAACATAACATATCAAGCAACGTCAGTTTGTTGGTTTACTTTTATGGAATCTCTTTATGGTTGTAGCATTTCTCTTCTTTGAATGATGGTTTTCTAGTTTCTATCATCACAACAATGGTTTATCCAACCTGCCCTTGAAATACCCAACTAGCGAGTGGTTTGCAGAAACTGTTCCATATACGAAAATTTTGTCCTCTTGGTAAGCATTTATACTAGATCCTATCCTTTTAATTTGCATGTTCAACCACAAGGTTCTTCAAATGCTCTTCCACTTTCACTAGTGATGAGAGAGGATGGTCTTCAATATGTTAGTCTTCTCTATTGGAGGGAGTGGACATCTCCCAGATCATTGTAGACAATTTCTGTAACTTGCCTGTTGTTAGAAGGTTAAGAAACATGGCTAATGCAGGCCAGACTCGGGAAGATATCATGGAAGAAAATGTTATTCTTAAATAATATCTCTACAGATAGGATTTCAATTTCACCAAGATGAGAACAACCTTTTTGCTCAGGTTAGCCAAGTGAAGAGAAAGCGGGGGGGGGGGGGGGGGGGGGGGGGGTCATGGCTATGACTTTGCCTTTGTGGGCTCTTTTAGGTTGGCGGAAATGAAAACCTTAAAAGATTGGATATCTTATTCTATCGTGAGATCTTATGGTTTTCATGAGTAATAATACAGATCCATCCTTGTTAACTATATAATTACCCTAGTGAGTGGCTCGTGGATATGACTTCGCCATTGTAGACTTCTTTTTTTATGGTTTGGGAGTGGGGGTGGACACCATTCTGCTCTCACCTGCCTCAGGAAGTTGGACTAGTTGCTCCTTTGTACGCATCAATATGAGGAAAACATAGACATCCAAAGGCTTTGATAGAGGAATAATCTGGAATCTTTTGCAAAAGCTTTTGATGAGGGGAGTCACCATCAATAGTCAACTATGGCAATCAGTAATGAGTATGCACTGCTTTATTAAATGCTTCGGCCCATCGCCCATAGTTACTGAGGAACTTTGCTTGCACCTGTTTTTAGCAGTCTACGAGATGTTTAATGCTATTGTGAGATTTAACGGTTTTCTTGAGTAATACTATAGGCCAATCGTTGTTAATTATGTAATTATTCAACTACTAATATCTGGGTGTTGAGTTGACAGTACAGTAAACATGCAACATGATGTTTACCTGCCGTTGCCGCTGCTCCAAACGCAATTTCTCTGCATTTGCCATTTCATACTCTCCATTTTCCAAATAGCTTTGATCAGGTCTTAGCCTTGAATCCGTAGGCGGCAAGTTTTCCTGTATATATAAATGTATGAATGAAATAGAAATGAATATGCCAACAAATCACCAAAAAAAAAAGCATGTAGTGCATCTAGACAGACACCCAAGTGAAATTATGCTATTTCCAATATATCCATTGGTAGCAACATTAGGATTTCAATGAATCACCATTATTTTATAGCAACCATCCAAGGGAACTCATTATTATGTTATGAAATAGATCCAATGCAAACTAGATCAAATATACTTTCCCTTGGCACAGATTTTCCATAACTCCTAATGAAACAAATAAGGTTGGAGTTAAAATTAGGAAGTTCAATGAACTCATAAAAAAGTACCTTCAGTCCAGGGGTGAGCTCATTCAATGTGATGGCAAAGCGTGTTAAGTTATATCTAGTGAGAAATTCGGGAGGCTTGCTTCGCTTCCAGAGCAGGCGGGCTTCTGATAAAGACTCACATCCTTTCCCCTTCCCAGAAGAGTCTCCTATCACATAATACATACTTTCATCCCACTTTCCGAAGAGAGTTGCCACTGTTTTTCCATTCCTGTCTTGAACTACACCAAGTACCTGAAAAACAACCATGTTTATATAATCCAATTATGCTCCTAGACTCCTGATAACATTTCTAGTAGGTAAAAACACCAAACCACAGGATGGAACTCAAACTTACATCACCCAATAACTTTCTAAAATGCCGCATAAGAAGTCTGCTGAATGAGAGTTAGATGGAATCCAGTTAATCAGTCAATTAGTTATTTCCCACAAGTGAGAAAAATTATTATCTTTAGTAATAATTTCTCTTTTGTTCATACTAATAATACAGAACACCCACACAAAAATGAGATGCTCGGCTTTTGTCCTCAAAATATATAAGCCTGGATGATATTTCTCTTCTTTTCAGCAGTCAGAACACACACTGTACGACAGCAAGCAAAACTAACAGGCAAGATTACAAAATGACAATGCAAGTCCTTGAGTAGGTAGCCTCATAAGATGCAGACAGGGTGTACGCTCCACCTTAGACAACCTACTCCCTCAAAGCAAGAAGCAACAACCATATCTAATTTCAGAGAACTAGGCCTTTGGCCGTTGCATATACAAATACTTTGTTTTGAATAAGATGTATTAAACTGTGCTGCTAACTTTTTCCCTTATTTACTTTATTTTTTAAATTTATTGCCTTCTTAAATTCGTACTTTTCTATTTAAAGTATAAAATTCCAATATACTCTACAAGTGCCATACTAAGTAATTACACTGATATTAGTAACAGAACTTTTATGCCATAGATGTTAAGATAATGCTAATACAAAGTTTCTGATGACAAAATTGTGCATACAGTTTCCTCTCCTCAGCCAAATCAAACAAAGTACATTTTACAAACCACACTTCTCTTTCATTAGTCATGATGCAAAAATAATTTGCAATAATGACAAAGGAACATAGACAATCATCATTATTTCTCAAGCAACAGACCTAGATATTTGTATCTATGAAATTCTGAGACTTAGAGAGCACCTGATGAGGATTTCGGTCAATGATCGACTGCTCCTTGAATTTCAGCTTACATGAATAATCATCATTTCCTTGTATGCGCATTGTACCATAGTGATCGCAATACAGCTTTCCCAAAATGAGATTGTATATTGATGTTGTGACCTGACAGAAGAGAGCCCGTTTCAAACTGGAACTGAACATGGAAAGAAGATCACATGAACCATTGGAGAAATACCTTACTCCACTGAAAAACTTCCCCATCATCAAATTCCAAAGTCAAAATACCAACGGGATCAAGTTGAATTGATCGCCCCCAAAATTTGCTCTTTAAATTGCTATCCCCCCAGAATTTCCATCCCGTTCCCTCACAGTGACATGCAACAATCACAGGGTGATGACTGACCTGACACCAAAAGTGAAAGTAACTTAGCAAATTTTATTCCCAATATCAAAAGAAACTTCAAAGCAAGCCCAAAAGAGCAAATTGTACACATGAAAGGTATGGTCTTTTCAAAATCACCTATGAGGGAACATGGAATTTTTCTATGAATTTCAGACACTTGTATAGAATAATTTCTCATGCCCTGAAAACTTAATAATTTAATGCTAAATTCTCCAAAAGAGGAGTTGCTAACTTAGTACAATTATGACCATATATATCACCATTGGGTAATGTCCCATATTACAAATTTAAGTTAGAGGCTCCTCCCTATTTTGGGAAGAAATCATATGAGGGTATGCTAGTTCAACAGCTTTTAACTACATCAGTAAGCATTATAATGAAATTTTTGGACAAGTTACACTTTATCACTCTAAATTACCATTTCATTCTCAAACATTACCAAATTATAACTCGTTAAAACTCATCCCATAAATCTAGTGGCTTCATAGCTCAACTACTTAAATAAAAAACCATTTAAAATGCGACGTATCCATTGATGTGACTGGGGACGACAATGTTCAGATGAAGAACTAGTAGCTTGGGGGATAAAATGTAATTTTGTTAAAAAAAATCATATTGCATCCCCCCTCACCCAAAAAATAGAAGAACAATATAATTTATGAAAACATTATACTTCCAATGAAAAAATTATGCTCTTGATTCATTCCATCACCCACTTGTGTCATTAAATTTACAATTGCAAGGTTAAATTTAAAATTTGTTTTTTAACATCTTAAAACTTAGTGAAAATCTCTAGAATCATGCTTAGGTGCCACTACAATTTAGACGAACTAATGTACACCATAGTCTTGATTTTTAAAATATTTGAGAAAAACAAATTATAAAATGGAAAGACCAAATTGGTAATGTATTCAAAGTGGCAAAATAGAAAATGATACCTTCTCTGAGAAAAAGTGGAGGCCTTTATCTGGATAATCAGCCTCATAGGTTTCCCCTAATAATGGATTAAATGGTTTGCATATTCTTCCTTCAGTTGAAGAATATCCAGAAACAGCAAAAGCAGCAACATTAAGAATCCTCATGAGGCTATTACCCTGCAATATATCAAGGAGGAAACAAAAAGTTAAACAAAGGAATAAATACACCAAAAGATATCCATAATGGCAATAGCATCTAAGAATACTGTTTAAAAGGCTTTTGCATCCATACCAAAGTTTAAATCACTCATAATCACATTGAGCAACATTGCCTGATCAAAATAATATTCAGAGAGTTTACCAAATACTTCTCAACTAGATTTGAAACCAAATTGCTCACAAGGCAGTGTGCCAAAATAGGCAGCATAAGAAACAACAAAATATGGTACGAAATGTTAGCAATAAATGAAATATTCTCTTCCTCTAATGCTCTAAAACTCTTAAGCAAACTAACAAAAATTATTCACAAATTGTTACATCTCCATATGCGTCTTTCATATTCAGCTGAAACTGCCACCACGTCTGAAAGGTAAAACCTGTGATATTATTGATGTTTTCCTAACTCTCCTAGAGAGGCCACTAGTGGTAGGTGCCATACATACAAATTGAACAAGAAAATAACAAATATTCTGATGCCTATTCTGGAGGCATCAGTCAAACCACCACAATCGCCAAAATTACAAAGTCTAAAGTTAAACACAACTTCCAAATACATTGATTACTGCAAAGGTTGAGAGAGAGAGAGAGAATCATTTGAAACCATAATTTGCAAGATACTGAAAAGATATGAGTTCCACGATAAAAATCTAAAAGCAATCACTTATCGGAGGCAAACTAAAATTATGATTTACGAGAATACCCTATAAGCATATAAGCATTTCAGTAATCCAGGAATGACAGAAATATGAAGATAAATACGCAAACATTTTTTTAGAATAAAAAAACAGCATCAAGTTTTTACTTGCATACGTACCCTTTTCCCCCACTCGTATGCTCGATCAATGAGATATGAATATTCCAAATCCTCAAAACATTTTTGCAGGGAAGAGAGAGGCTCATTGAAGTAAACGGGAAGACATATTTTTGTGAGATCCTTTCCAATGTTATCTTTAATCATTGACCAAAGACTAACAGCCTTCTCTTTTTCAACAGGGTCAGGCAATTTCTTACGTCGCTTTACATGTGGATGGTTAGTTCCAACAGATCTAATGGAAGGGTCATCATCTTCAGGTTCAATCGCAATACCACCATCATCAGAAGAGAAAGATGATACCCGGAAATCAGACCCATTACTTTTGAACGAGTTGGATGACAGAAAGTCGTGAGTGTCAAAAAATGTATTTTCTTCATCATCTGTTTCTTCCTCCACAGCATCAACCCTTTCATTATCATCTTCAGATTCACTAGGACTTCCTTCTGAGAATCAGAAATTTAACATTAAAATTACTAAATAAGAATAAATCAAGAGAGAGAACTTGAAAAGATAATAAGAGGAGAAAAACACCCAAAACCATTGGTACAACTAACCATTTACAAAAAATATTTGATCCAAATAAGAATAACAACAAACTAAGGCCATATACAAGAAATGTGACGATATAAGGATTCAGGTTACTAAAAAAGGAAAAAAAATTCGGATTGTATTCAAATTATTTAAGGTCACAACAATCACAACTACAGAAGCTTGAACCGCAATATTTGGGTACCAACTCTGCCCTTCGGGAAAAAAAGGGGTGGTGTTATAAGACTAAAGTCAACTGCACATTCATAGTTATAATGTTTTAGGCATACAACCACTAAAACAAGGTAATGTTCTCAAATCCAATTTGATTTATGATCCGTACTCATCCTAACCCACATAGGCGAGTAATCATTTAATGATGGGTTGCAATGGCAAACACATTAGATTCCTTTAGTATAATAGTATTGTTCTTTATGGCAAACTAGACAAATCCAAATAATAAATCATGGACTGTCCAGGAAGAGGCAAGTATTCGTTAACATAATTGGGATTATATTAGCTAATCCAGTGGAAGGCAAGCAAATTAATTTCTGACATCAATAATAAAGAGCTGCAAGATTTTGACACATCTCATCTTTTAAAATAATAGAGAGAAGCCCTTCTCATGCATTTACAATTATCAGATCATCCAGCTCATATTGACTTTAAATCTAATATGTGCTAATGAACAGATTATAGCATACCATCTTACCACTGAATTTGTCTTGCCTTAATCTAGAAGAAGCCCCTTGATCATTGCACTGTCTTTGGCTCTCATCAACAACTGTATTCTCCAGATCAACCTTTTCTGTCTACGTAATACAGTATAAAAAGCAGTTTCTTAGCAGGACACAAAATAATTTAAGAATTTACCATGTACCAGAAGGTAAATTTTCATTTGATAGGGACACTCAGACCCAATAAATACCTTATCCGAACACAAAACAGGCTTTCAAGAAATCATAACTCACTTGTACATGATATTATTTTTGTGCTAGAAGACTACACTTTACAAAGTAAATTGTCTACAGACAGAGTCACAGAAGAACATTTCAGTCTTTGAGTGGTAAACTTATGGTCAACCTGCCACTAACCAGAACTTAGCTTGCAAAAATCACTACACCAGAAAAATACACTGAATTTCATAAATCACCAAGCAAGTACGACAAATGTGGAGTGTTAAGATGCAGGATAAGCCTAAAAAAAAAAGAAGAAGATGCTAAGATGAAGAAAATGGGAAAGCAGAAGAATGTGGGGTGGTTAAGGACTTGCATAACTACATAAAGCATCAAGTAGAGCATCCTGATATAGAATCACCCACTTCCACCCTTCACTTAAACCATAAACCACAAATGCCAGAAATCTATTGTTAATATTCAAAATTGAAGTTTAATTAATACTTGTGCATCCAAGACTAGCAAAGTTAAAGAACGTAGTCTATTTGCTTTGCAGTAAAACATGGAAGTATCACTATGCATGCATGCAACATTCAACCTACCAATTTGCCTTCTCCTAGGAATTCCACTTTATGGGAATGACACAAATCTTTAGGAAGAAAATTCAAAACATGAGATTATCTAAAGTTAATTACCGCTAAAACAACTAGGTGATGATTACCTTCGCCAACAAATCACAACAAACATTAACTAGAAAACAACCGTTAATTAAATCCACTGCTACCAAAATGATTATGCTGCTACAAACTTCTAATTATTTCCCTCACAACGCTGAGAACTAGAAAACTACTATATTTGTTGATGGTCTCTGTGCCTCAACAAAAATTTATGGCCACGAAAAGATTAACTAAAGTCGAATCTTTTGGTGGAGATTATGCTCTGGGTATAAATGAGGAGGATTCTATTGTTACCTGTTTAACAGCATTTCAGCAAACAAGAATAAAAACACTAACCTGCTTACAAGAAAACTGAAAATCTATGGGAATCACTGGCCATATCATTTCTAACATGAACTTCCACAAAAAGATATTCATATTCGCCCACAGGTTATAGAACGGAAAGATGTTAAATTACACAATGAAACGGAATTTATTTTGTAATCCTATGATCTGATGACCTCAGCATAAGCCCTTAATTAAAACAGAATTCACACACTACCTAACCTCAAAATTGACACTAAAACCAATTTAAAAATTAGAAGAATCATTACCTCGCAAAAAATTAGAAGAAATTTAATAAAAACTAAAATTATTTCAACATAGATATACAGGTGTTCAAAAAACCCGTCCCCTCGGTACTCTATACAGAACGATCACAGTTTTTAAAAAAATGGAAAATTACAACTCTATCAATAGTTACAAATGAAAAGAACAATCCCAAACACCCAGCCTCCTAGCAATTTATTCAGGAGGTTGAGGCATAGAGTTCTATGCAATAGAAGAAGGAGAGACCGAAAAAGAATTCTGAATTCGACTGCCGTGAAGTTTTTTAGATTTCATTACATGTACCTCTAGCTGCCGCAACGTGTCAATGAAGAGCCACTGCTTCTGCTTTAGCAGCACTAGTTGGCTCTGCAGCACCGCAAACTCGCTCCTCATGATTTGCTCGCTGTCCTGGATGGCTGCCTCTCCAACACCCTCTTCCAAAAGCCGCTGTCTCAGCTTCTCGGTTGACATAGTGAAATTATCTATGGGAGCCATCAGCTCGCTGTTTGACATACGTGGGAACATGTCCTTCACAGCTTGCAATGCCTCCATCCACGCTTCTCGATCTTCACGCATCTCAGCCCTTAGATGGAGCTTCTTTGTGCCAGTGAAAATCGAGAATCTTTTGTCATCGGATTTGCTTTCACGAATTGAGGAAACCTGCAACATACCATCAAAGATTCAAAATGAATAAAAAAAAATCATACACGGACAGAAAGACCTGAGGAAGATTAGTAATTAGAGGTTAGAATTAAAGATCCTTCATATTAATCCAATGCAAACTTAGAGCACAAAATAAATATAATATTATAAATATCAACGCAAGAAAATTTGCGAGTGAAATCGACACGGATAAACTGAAATTAGCAAATAAAAATGAAAAAACGGATATTTAGTATATATTCATGATTTTAGATAAAAGTTAAAAATTAAATAAAATATTATTAAAATATTAATATTTAATATTATTATTATTTTAAAATTTATAAAAATTAAATTATTTATCTTATTTTATATAAATTATTAAAATAATTATTAAATAATATTAAATATAATCATAAGTATCGTAATTTTTTAAAAACAATAATAAAATTTATTATTAAAAAATTAAACTTATTTTATTTTTATTCACTTTTTATAAAAGAGTGAGTGGTATTTATATATTTTATAATTATAAATATTATTTTTTAAAATTATAATCAATGATTTTTTTTTTCTGAATAGTGAATAATTCAGACTGCGGTTACTCATCCAAGAATTAGAGAAAAATAATTACTACTCTGGTTGACCAAGACCTTGAGATGAATTTCGCCGAAGGGTTTGCGGGGAAGTTGTTGCTGCGAATGCGAGGTTCCATTCTGGTACCTCGAAATCCTTCGTATAGACTCCTCGCCGATGACCTTCGACCCTTTCTCGGTGTCTCGATTCACCACGATCCTATCGGGTCCATGAATCTTATAGTACGATAAAACGCCGTCCCGCAAGACGAACCACCGCGGCCTCCATCCTTTCCCGTAATTCACCCACTTGTAAAGTATCCCCGAGACCCCGTTCCCCACTATATCATTGATCTTCACGTCCACCGGCTGCTCCCTTGCCGAGTGAGACACCGCAGCCGGCGAAGCCGTCGTTCGCGGCTTGGTCAATATCCTTCCGCAATCCCCGTTACTGTCGCCGTGGATTTGTTTGTTTCCGGTTCGGGCATTAGAATCGTATCTTGCGGACATGGTCTCGGGCAGAGGCGGGATGTGGCGGAGCGCCGGGGATTGCTCGGACATGCTGAACCGGCAGCAGAAGGGATGCATAAGGAAATGAATTAATACAAAAGACCGGTCAGATCGCCGACTCGGAGCACTTTCTTCACGGTAGATATGAGACTCATGAGAGTCTCCAATATGGTTTCTCTCTATTTACTTGGTCAACGAAATGGCCAGCGATATGAATGACAATTGGCAAGGAAACGGAGGTTTACCAAGGGCGAATAGAATAGAGCGGTTGTCGCTTCAGGTATTTGAAGAAAATTGTTGAATCAGTAGTGGAGGTAGCCGGGTAGAGAAGGAAACCGGCGAGAGAGAAGCAAGAGTCCAGCGAGTTGAGATGGTGGCAGGACAGGTAAAGAATGCACTAGTTGAGTTGGGGAAGTTGGGACTGCACGGATTTTAAATACGAAGAAGATAGCTGCAGTTAAACAGATGCGGTTGGTTTTGGTTTTAGATTGGTTGCGTATTTAACACTACAGTGTTCTGTTGTCCTGCCGCGTGGACGGCTGCGCGTGTATGTGCCGCGTTACCCTTCGGGTAATGTTATACCGTTCTTTCTTGCATAAAAAAGACCTTTCTAACTGAGAAAGCCGACAAAGTGCAAATGCTTCTTTTCTTTTCTTTTTTCTTTTTTTTAATTTCTATCATTTTTTAAATATTTTTAAAAAATAAAAAAATACCTATTCACTAATAATTATTTCTTTAACTATTAAATTAAAAAATTAAAAATTAAAATCACAATCGGTCATATTTATTGGTCTAAGTAACATTTTTCTAAAAAAAGTGAGGTCAATGTTAAAAAATAATTTTTTCACATAAATTTCAGGTTTATTTATATTTTTAGAAAAATATGCACAAACTGTATATTCTAAAACTACAAATATTATTTCTCATAATTCAATATATAAAGTTCTTTTTTTAAAATTTTTGTATAGACTAAATATTTATCTTTTTATTAATTTTAAGTATATTAAGTGATGTGTTATATTTAGGGCTTGTTTAGATAGAGAAACTATCTTATCTCATCTCATTATTACAACTTTTTCAAATTATTACACAAAATATAATAAACAATTCAACTTTTTCAAATCTCAAAACAATAATAATATTAAAAAATAATATTATAACAATATTTTATTCAACTTATTTAAAATTATCTCATTACATCTCATATTATTTCACAATCTTAAATCATATAAAGAAAAATATTTAAAATGTGACATATTAATTAATGTGATTAGAAATTTTTTTAAAAATATTATTATTTTTTATTTTGCAATATCAAGTCATATTAAATGATGTGTTGTACTTGATGTAATTTTTTATTTAATGACTCTCTACTAAACTTATTTAAAACGTGTCAAATTATTCAATATAATTGTGATGATAAAATTTAATATTAATACAAATATTGTTATTTTGTGATTTCAAGCTGGTATTTTTAAAAATAAAATAAAATTGTTTGGTTTGGGCGTATATAGAGGGGTGCATGGGAAGTGGTAGAATCAAGTTTTGTTTATTAGTCTCAGTCCTGTCCCTACTCCTATAATTGAAAAATATGAATACTTTAATCAAAAGAAAAATGATATTTATAATCATAAAATATGTAAGCATTGTGCATTTATTTTTAAAAAAATTAGTATGGAACGTACATAAAAAAAATGTTTTAGTAGATTTAAAAAAAAAAAAAAAAGAATGTGATGCTCTTGCATAATTCATGACTGTATCGAATATTATTAAAAAATATAACTACAAGGCTTACATAGGAATTATATGAAAGAAGTTTATGAATTGATGCGACTAGCGTGATATATTAGATTGTAAAAATTTTTGTCAAGACATTTCAATTTACAAGTCTTTCTATGTAAGATCTCTGTATAAATAAATAAATAAACAGTAAGTACCATTTTGAATATTTGATATTTTTAAGATTAAGATTTTAGGTACCAATGGATCTTATTCCAAGCTCATTTTTTGATGAAATTTTCACTAAATGTTTTATTAATGAGAAATAATATTTACAATTACAAAATATGCAAACTCTACTTACTTTTTTTAAAAAGAGTGAGTAAATATAAAATTTATATAAAAAAATTAATTTTTTAATAAAAGATCTAACTTTTTTTAAAAAAAGAATATGTGACGCATATATAACCCTTGATTGTATTTATCTTTACTCTTTAATTATTTAGTATTTATAGAATAAAATGACATAATACTTCATTATAAAATAATTGTAATATTTAAATTATTTATATATAAAAATAATAATTCACTGCATAGAATATAAATGAAAGAGTAATGCCACCGAGCAGACTGAGATGATCAAAGCACCGCTTTTGCCGAGCAATAAAAAAATAAAATGACTGCTTTTCGTGATGGAATATAGGTTTCGTTGGGACGGTGTTTACTACGTGGCAATAGGATGAGGGGCCAAGTGGCTAACAGATGCTGCGGCGCCGCCTACCTAAATGCATGGACATATGGAAGCCGAGGACTCGCATTGGCCTAGATAAACGCGACTACCTAAAATTTTGAATTGAAGTAATTAAACTCCAATGTTCCGCTTTATAAAGTCAAATTGACTTCTATTCTTCATCTCTAAAATAATTTTAATCTAAAAGTATTCTCCAAGTTTTACTGTTCTATCATTTTACTATTCAGTTCTCCTTTTTCTTTTTCTTTTTTTCTTCCTTTAATTAAAGTGTATTTGTTAAATAATTAGATTGAAAAAAAAAAATTTAGAAACAATAATTTTAAGCAAAGATTAAATTATTAATTAATATATGAAATGTATTTATAAAATATAAAAAAATTAAAATATATATTATTATTAAAATATATTATATTATATTATTATTTTAAACTTGAGATGAATAGTCCAATATGGATTAACATCTCCAATGACTTTACCTCAACTCTTAGTTAAATTTTAAACTGACAATAACTAAACCATTATCAATGCTCTGAGACAACCCTAGTCTTGGAAGGCGATAGCAACATTGATGGCTATCAAAGAAGCAAGGAGTCGTGGCATAGTTTGATACAATAATTCAGAATGAGCCCCTGACATTACAATGGAACATAACTTTTGATGAGAAATAATATTTACAGTAGTAGAGTGTGTAAGTATCGCGTAATTCTTTTGAAAAATTAAATAAATATAAAATCTACATGAAAAAAAAATTAATATTTTAATAATAGATTTTACTTTTTTTCAAAATAACTGTGCAGTACTTACACACTCTATGAGTGTATCTAACCTTAATCATTTTCAATAGTTAAAGGACATCGACTCACATCTAAAAATATTCGCTTGTGAAAGGCAATTTAAAATGTCAATTTCATTGTGCACAATCCTAGCAAAACGGGTCGCACCCAACGATATCACTAGATGCATTTCCAATATTGTCCATCCACTCTACAATATCCTTCATTGCAAATTTTATTTTGACCTCCTTTTAAGCTTGCATGTTTGATTAATGAGATTGGATAATAATTTTGTGAATAATACTAAAATAGTTTGTGAAAAATAGTAAAATTATTTGAATGAAGATATTTTATTAAAATATAATTTTTTAATACCATTTTTTGTATAGAAATTTAAAAAAAAAATTGTATTTTTTGTGTGTTTTGTTTGGGATTTTAAAAATTGTAATGATTAAATAATGATTAAATGAAAAAAGTAGAAGATTTAAAATTAAAAAATATTTGTGTTTGAGTAATATTTAAAAATAAAATAATGAAAAATTTTGAGATGAGATGAGATCATCTCACTTCCAAAACAAACCTTTACTTGTTAACATTTTGCTCATTTACTTCTATATTTGCTGAAAAAGAAAAAAAAAAGAAGAAGCTCAATCTCGGCTTTAAGATCTTTTTTTCAGTCATATAAAAATAAGCTTATAATATAAGTTTAATAATACTATTGTTACTCGCGTGAGTTTTCAAAATTAGCTTTTGTAAGACTTGTATTATGTCTGATCTCCTATTTAACATTGGAGGTTACTTTGGACGCAACGAGAGGAAAGAATTTCGAATCTCTCCATTGGGATATCCGGATACCTACTCTTAGGATAAAACAATTTAAACTACCTTAGTTTAAATTGTTACATTCATGCACTCATTAGCTTTTATCTCGAATAACTCAAATTAAAGTATTATTTTAATATTTGAAAAATGTTCTGTTTTTCGTATGTAAAATTCCAATAATAGGAGTGGTAAAGCAGTGCCATAATTTTAAAATTAAATGATATTTAAATATTTATGTGAATTTTCAAAACTCTCACTCAAATAATATTAAGATTGCGTTTAGATATTGAGGTGATTTTAGATAATTTGAGTTAATCTGTGAAAAAAGAGTATTTTATAAGTCCCATCGAGACCTGTTTGAATCTAAATAGATTAATATATGTGTTTAAATGTATGAAATAAGTTGAGATGAGTAACTTTTTTATAAGAATTTGAAAAAATAATGAGTCCTATCAATAATTGATTTGAAATTAATTGAATTGATTTTAACAACCAAACAAATCATAAGTATCAAAAACAAATCATCTAGTATGGATAAAAAAAAATTAAGAGGATGTCTACACTAACTACAAATCAAATCATTAGAATTCTAATGGAGAATTTAAGATGATGTATATACAAATTAAAATTTTGAGATAAATGACAATTTAACACTACAAAAGCAACAATATTAAACATTAACCTAACACTATTTTTTGTGATTGGTACATACAGTGAAAAATCCAGATTACAAGTCAATTACTTCACGATTAGGGCTCCACCAGTACATAAATTTTTTTGTGACTAATATGGTCTTAACTTCTAAAACTCTATACAGACAAACCGTCTTAGAGATCACACTCTGCCTAAAGCAGAGATTTCAAACTCCACCCTCTAGATGAGAAAAAGACTTCCACTCTATGAACAAAATGTCTAAGAGATTATTTCTTTTTTTATTATTAACCTAAAACAAAAGAAATAACAGAAAACGTAAATGATACATGAGAAAATAGTAAAATACATCTTGAAAAGCTATAGATCTACATTTTCAACATTAGTGGAAATAAAAAAAGCAAACATAGGGACTGTGTTGGTGCGTGAGGGACACACGCTACTCTAAAAGTACAAAGGACAATCGAGTCTGAAGAAACTGATGGTCTTGGTCCAAGAAATGCTACTCGTGACAACTATAAAACTCCCCTTGCAGTGGCACGTGGATGTCATGCTCACACTATGGATCGGTACCTTGGGAATCTTGCGGTGGAGCGCGTGGTGGTCGTCGAGCTTCAAAGAACAATAGATAATAGATCGACATTTCACCCTACCTTAAAAGAAAAATGCACAAAAAATTAAAAAAATAAGAAAAAAAACTTGAGAGAAGAGGGAGGAGGGAGGCAGGAGTAGAAGCTCCAACCCCCTCCCCCTTCTGGTCTGAATTTTTTGAGAGGCTGCTCTAAAAAAAAAAAAAAAAAAAGGAAGAAAGCGAGATGTGTGCTGTGGTTTTTTAAACATTAACCTAATACCTGGAATTTTTCTTTTTTATCTTTTTAATATGGACCATTGATGAGATGCGCAGCCACTAACGAGTGTCCCGTCTACAACACATGAGCTAGATTTCTTAAATTATATGCGCAAATGTGGAAAACGTCACACACGAGAATGGGAGTACAGAATTAGAATCTTACTGGAGAAGATCCGCACATTGCTTAAACTTTGACGAAGTTTTCTTTTTCAAGCTAGTATAGATTAGATATTACGAACATCACTTGTGATATAAAATACGAGAAATGATATTTGTAGTTTTAAAATATGTAAATTTTATATATATATTTTTTAAAAGTGAGTAAATTTGATATTCATATAAAAATAATAATTTTTTAATAATAAACTCAACTTTTTATTTAATAGAGTATGTGTTATTTGTATATTTTAAAATTAAATAATTTTAATTTTAGCATTACTCTTTTATACACCATATTAGAACGTACACATCTAATATGAATGAATTTATAATATTATTTGACAGATCTTCTTTATAGAATATAGATTTAAAAACTTTGAAAGAGCTAGGGTTTGAATAATTACAACACGTTAATTTGCCAGGTCAATACAGATTATAATTTATGAGACTGCGTCAGCCTGCTCAGTCCAAACAGCTTCTCTCCACAGAAAAATGATATCATGTCTAGTTAAGTCTAACTTTTAAGATTTTTTTTAAACGATTTTCACCTTCAAATCAAACATATTTTTTTCTTTAAAAAATTTACTATCTTAACTTTTCATCCCACTATTTACCTAAGCGGAACATATAATAATCAAGTAATTTCTATAAAAAAAAATAGAACAAAAATATTACAAAAAATATATATTTAAATAAATTTCAACTCTTCTTATCAATTTTCATAATTCCTCGTACAAAATATATTTTAGAAGAATTTTATTCCAATTTTCTTAACTATCTCTATAAAATCCAATAAAAACACATTATATAGAGATTTTTTTAAAAAAATATTTCATAAATTCTCAGATCTTTACTAATTATCTCATTTGTTTTTAGAGATGAGATGAGTAGAGATTAAAGTTAAAAAATTAAAAAAAAATTATTAAAATAAAATATTGTTATGAGATTTGAAAAAATTAAATTATTTATTTTATTTTATATGAAAATTTGAAAAAAAATAATGATGAAATTAAAAATTTTAAAAATTTTAAATTTTATTGTTTTGAAAGCAAATCAGAAAAGATTTTCAATGACACGTATGCAGCAATTAATAGAATATTTTTTATTTTTAAAATAATAAATTGAATAATTAAAAAAACATAAATAGTATAGTGGACGGACTGTTCTCGGAAGGAATTACTAATTAGAGGTCAATTTTGGCGAGCAGGAATCAATAAAGATATAATTATATATATATATATATATATATATATATAAAAGATTAAAAAAAAAAAAGACACGAAGGACAGCACTGCGTGTTAAGTTGTACTCGTATGGCAGAGGATCACGGAGATAACGTTTCGGGCTCAGTTTGACTATGATCCCAGTCAGAGCTGCGACGAGTTGATGTGGGCGTGGTGTTCACTCACCATCTATGTGAGTATGATTAATTTTCGAAAAAAAAAAAATTACTTCACATCATACATTATTTTTTAATTTTTAACTTAAAAAAAAGATATACATGTTAAGATATATTATAAATATAATAATCTACTTCTTCTTATTAGATTAAATTTTTAAGATAAATAATAATTTCACATAACATTATAATTATCTATTATGTTTATAAGGAGGGTAATGTTTTAGCTGATAGTCTTGTCTCATTCGATACACATGATAATACCATAAGTTTCTCATTTATACAACATTCTAAACATATGGTTGATCTTATTTTTTTTGATCATGCAAGTAATTTCCAACCCCAGGTGTTAACATCAAAAAACGCACAGCTCAGAAGGGAAGAAAGATTCATTCTAGGGACGCATTGAGATGGACTGGGCATCGATCGATGATGTGTGGAGCCCCCTGACAGTGGTTTGGTGCGGCTGTACAGTGTTGATGCGCATATTCATGGCAATGAAAAGTATTTCAATGCAGAGGAAATAAGAATAGATGAACACACAGATTTACATGGTTCATAACTAAACCTACGTCCACGAGAGTTTGAGAGGAGAGATTCAACTATAATAAGCTTGTTTATAGTCTCTTATAGCCTTTCATTTTTTACTATACAATGGGAGGTGTAGATCTATTTGCTGGAGAAAAGATTCTCTCTGGAGCTCTCAAGTTGAAGAAGAACCGAAAAAGTCATAAGTTTGCAAAATTGCTGGCACTTGTCCCTTTTATCTGACCCTCTTCATGCGCGCACCTCGGTAATGATGATGGATGTCTGTTTTGCATGCTTGACCTCCTCTCCATTTCCCATTTTCTCCTAACACCTCCATGCCTCCTGATACCCTCACCCCCTAGTCCATTATTTTCTCATTTCCTTCATTTATATTTTATCTTCTAGTGATGGCTCTTTTGGTGGGCTGGGTCTCAAAAATTATTTTTGAGCCCGGTGTATTTTCCCCTTCACAGTTGCCCGCGATTCTTAAAGGCAATTTGTGACCTTGAGAATATTTAAAAAGTAAAATATGCAATCGAATTGATCTGCCTCTGTCCATCGAGAAATAAATTCTCGGAGTTGGCCTTGGTCATTTGTTCCTCTCGCGTTAAGCAGTAAAGATTTCCGAGCGCGTGATTAGGCAAGAGATGGACTCAACCGCATGGATTGCGAGCACTAGCATGTCTTGGTGAGGCAAGCAGGAGATAGGCTCGATAGCATGGAGCGCGTAGGGTGCAAGCACGTAGCTCGGCTATGATGGGAGATGGGCTTGACTACGTAAGATGCGTATGAAAGTTGGACGGGCAGTCAAGTGACTTGCCTGCCTATTTGGACGCCCGGGAGGCCGGGCAATCCCTGACCTTTCCCGCCTATTGACTTTTTATAAAAATGGTAAAGAGGGTTGAGCAACTTGTAAGATTGGGCTCACCCTAAGTCTTTGTGGAAAAGTGTACATTCTCCTGGTGTCTTTGTTTTCGCTGATGTTGGTGAACTTTCATTTTTCCAATGTGAATGAAGGTTAATGTTAGAGTATGTTTGTTGTAACCCACATGAAGTGGTCAGGAAGCCTGTCGACCCCTTGGATCCACTTCAGGTAGTTGTGGAGCCCGAATACACGTTAACTTTGAAGGCTCGTTCCCAAAGGTAATCCGCTGACAACGATTATGGCACGAGTGCAAACACTCAATGTGTGCTGGTGGAGATGTTGTCTCAAAGGTAATGTCGGGCAATCCAAAGACTGAACCTGCACTTCGCTGTAAGGTAGGCTGGGCCGCCTTAATGCTGGACCCGCCTGTTAGCCCTCATGGAAAGATAAGTAGAAGATGTCCGACTGCGCTATGCTGTCTCGAAAGTAATGTCGGGCAGTAGAAAGACTGAACTCGTACTTTGCCGTGGGGCAGGCCGGGCTACCTTAAGGCTGGACTCACATGTTGACCCTTACGGGAAGGTAAGTAGAAGATGCAGCGAAAGTCAAACCTGTTACTGTAAATATTTTCCAATCACAAGTGCAAAATTTCCAAACTTGAGTTGTCTTGCCGAGATATGGTGAAGGTTTGAGACGCTATCCGTTTGGCGTTCTATTGCTAGAGATTTCATTTATGGAGATTCCATTGATGGAGATTTCGGTTATAGAGATTTTGTTGATGGAGATTCTGTCTTCGGGTAGCCAAAGGCTGACCTGCACTCCTCTACGAGAGGGATAGGGCAGCCGTAGGCATTACACTCATCCATTTTCACCTCATGGAGAGGTAAGTTGTTGATGAAGATTCTGTTGGTGGAGATTCTATTTTCGGGTAGCCGAAGGCTAACTTGCACTTTTCCGCGAGAGGGATAGGGCATCCTTAAGTATTACACTCATCTATTTTGCCTCACTCGGAAGTAAGTTGCTGATGGAGATTCCATTGATGGAGTTTTTGTTTTTGGGTAGCCGAAGGCTAACCCGTACTCCTCTGTGGGAGGGATAAGGTAATTTTTAGGCCTACCTTTCCCTCTGTTATCCCACAGAGAGGTAAGTTGCTGATGGAGATTTTATCTTCGGGTAGCCAAAGGCTGACTCGTATTCCTCCGCGAGAGAGATAGAGCAGCCTTAGGCATTACACTCATCACTTTCGCCTTGCGAGGAGGTAAGTTGCTGATGGAGATTCCGTTGATGGATTTTCCATCTTCGGGTAGCTGAAGACTGACTTGCACTCATTTGCAGGAGGGATAAGACAATCTTTAGCTCTACATTTCCCTCTGTTATCCCGCGGGGGAGGTAAGTTACTAATGGAGATTCCATTGGTGGAGATTCTGTCTTTAAGTAGCCAGATGCTGACCCACACTCATCCTCAAGAGAGGTAAAGCAACTTTTAGGCCTACATTTTCCTCTGTTATCCTGCGGGGGAGGTAAATAGCTTTTGGATATTTTGTTGTTGGAGATTTCGTCTTCAGGGAGTTGGAGGCTAACCCGCACTCCTCCACAGGAGGGATAAGACAACTTTTAGACTTACATTTCCCTCTGTTATCCCGCAAGGAGGTAATTCGAATAGCGATGTGGTTGGTTCGCTCCTTCACCATGATGGGGGTTGGGGCAAGTTGTTTGGACCGCCAGGGGCAAGACCCGCTCTCCATCACGATAGGGGTAGAACAACAGGCTGGCACCAAACCCACTCTTCGTTGCGATGGAGGTTGGGGTAAATTGTTCATGCCGCCGGGGGGGGGGGGGGGAGGAACCTTTCTCCATCGCCAGAGGGGTAGAATGGCCTTCGGCCCAGTTCTCCCCTTTGATCTTGCGAGAGGTACACAGTTCGGACTGTTTGCAATTGGACCCGCTTTCGCTCGATGACATTGTAGTGAAGGTAGGCATTAACTTGATGATGATTTTGTTGTTGTAGGTTACACTAATTAGAGATATCGTGTCGGGTCATACAACTGGTGTTTCGCACCACAGAAAATAATTACATTAGTAAAACAAAATTTACATAAGTTTTACGGGGGACAAATCGGAGCGTTTAACTGCTACGACTAATTTTTGCCCACTATTGTTTGCTCGCTGCTTGACCGAAATTGCCCAGAGTTGTCGTTTCTCCTCTTCCTCGCTCCTCATTTTTATTTCCATTTCTTCCTTTTTTTTTGTTTGCCCGTTGTTGTATGTCATTTCTTCTCTTTTGCTCCTCATTTTATTTCCATTTCTTCTATCTCTCTCTCTCTCTCTTTTGCCCGATTTCACTTGGCCGAGGTGGCGATTGTTCAAGGTGCACATGCGACATGTAGGGTACTAGTGGTGCGCGCGTGTGACATGCAAGGTGTTCAGAGTCGTGCATATGGCGGCTAAGGAAACGCAACCAGTGAGCACATATCATGTTGCATGGGCCATGTAACATGCCTTAAGGGTGGCCCATGGCTGTGGGCCATGCGCTAATGTTGTGGTCGTGGATTGGAGGTTTATGGCCGAGTAGTGTACTAGGCAACGAGTTTGCATGGTCGTGGAGTCTGGGCGATGAGTTGGAGCTTGTCTGGCTAAGGAAGATGTTTGAGGAGCCACTGTCGATGAGTTGTGCTGTTTGAGAAGCCATTGGCCAACGAGTTGATCTGTCTAAGGAGTAGCGGTTTGGTGGGCGAGGAGACCTCGGCCATGAGTTGGCTGAGGAGTTCAGTGCAAGTTCCATGCACTAGGCATGTGCCTTCAAGCTACCGAGGTCAGCAGTGGGGGTCGGGGACCACCCCTCAGAAGGCAGAGGATGCCAGCGATCCAAGTGGTGACCATCGGCAGGATCAAGAGGCTCATGGCGGTCTGCCGTAAGCTTGCTATGTGCACAGAGTGCACGGCCAAAGGCCATTGTTGCCTTCCATGTGCCGGCGCTTGCCGGAGGCACTCAGGTTGTAGGCAGTACACCTGGCAGTGGCAGATAGCTTACTGCTGGCTTGTTGGAGCCACAGGAGGTGGGCTCGCTTCGGGGTGTACTGGGGAGCATGCACTCATTGCCCATTGCGCAAGCCGTGCATGGTCTTCCTCGTAGGGGAACTCTATGGCCGCGACAAAAAATGCCAGCGACCCTCATGGTGGCTAGCGGCCTTTGCAGTTGGGTCAACAGACAATGGGCCGGAGGATTGGGTGCATAGGGACGTGCACCCGTGGACCAACGTGATCACAGCCTCCATGGTCGGATTTGGAGTCGTGAAGACAAAAATCGCCTGGTGGTCCATGCGGTGATCACTAACGGGTCAATAGGCCTCGCGATGGTGTGGTGCAAAGCACCTGGGTACATAGCGACATGCACCCGCATAGTTTGAAGTGCACAATGCCCGCACTCTATATATATGTATGCGCCTAGTGTACATTTAAGTTCAAGTGGCCAGGGAGTTTTGGACCCCAGCCCTACACGTTGGATGTATAAAAAGTATTTAAGTGCAATGCACTTAATTGCCTAGGTGAGGAAAGATTAACTCGCCCTTTTTTTGCAGTAATGATTTTCATAAAAATAAAAGTGGAAAGGCTAAAGACACTTATTTGGAAGAATTTCATTTGCTCATTTGGAAATTATTTAGTGCTTCGAGAAATTGTCATTCTTCCGTTTCCGGTGTAAAAAAATCTCAATCCCACATACGTCGTCACTGTTAAAGCCAAAAAACGCACAGCCCGAAAGGGAAGAGAGTTCCATTCTCAGGATGTGCTGACATGGGCTGGGCCTCGATTGGTGATGTGTGGAGCCCCTAAAAATGGTCTGGTGCAGTTGTATGGTGCTGGTTTTTACATCAATGATGATGAACAATATTTAAATGCAGAGAAAATAAGAAGAGATGAACACACAGATTTACGTGGTTCGACATTAAGCCTATGTCCAAGAGGGTTTGGCGAGGGAAGATTCCACTAAGTTTGTTTACAGTCTCTCATTGCTTCTTATTTCTCACTGTACAATGGGAGTTGTAAATCTATTTGTTGGAGAAGATGTTCTTTATGGAGCTCTCAGGTTGAAGAAGAAGTCGAAGAAGAACCGAAAAAATTGGAAGTCCCCGTAACCGCAGACACCTTGCCCTTTTTATCTGACCTTTTTCATGTATGCACCTCGATAGTAGTGAGGGATGTCTGCTTTGCATGTCTGACATCCTCTCACTTTTCCACTTTCTCCTGATACTTTCATGCCTCTGGACACCTTCACCCCCTAATCCCTTCTTGGCCTTTCTCATTTTTTTATATTTTGTCTTTTAGTGATGGCCCTCTTGATGGGTTGGGACTTCGAAACTATTTTTGGACCTGATATATTTTGCCCCTTCACACCAGGTATTAGTTGTTTCTTTCTTTTATAAATTTCTATTTGTAAATATTTTACTGTTTTTAATAATTTTCATGTAGTTTTTAGGAGATTGGTTTTAAGATTTTGAATGTAATCCTCAAGTTCTCTTTTGTATAAGTTATTTTTTTGTCATAAGTGAGAGTTATCAATAAAATTGAGATCATTTATTCTGAAAAAATATAGTATCAGAGTAGAGGTTCTAAATTAAACTATAACTTTACATTTTACCCATTAATTAAATATCCCACCATCGAACATATTGACTAAATGTAATATATATAATGCGGTGGGTTCATTGACTATTATTTTTTCTAAATTATAGAAAGTGTTTAAGTTGAAAATTACAATGATAATCATGATATTAATCTTTACCTATCACTCTCACATTTTATGTTTTAGAATTTGAAACTACAAAAAAAAATGTTGACTTTTTGGTCATTAGAAGACATAGATGGTCCTAATTTTACATGTTTGTGCACGTTGATTACACGCTCTAACAAGATTAATGCATGATATATTCTTTCATGTTTGGTTCGTTCAAAGGAAAGAAAAGGGTGAAGAAAATTTGAGGAAGTTCCGCCCCACTAAACCACCTACGCCCCTTTAAAAAAACATAAAATAAATTAAACCCATTGTCAATGAATATTCTGGTATTTTTTTATATATTTTTTTATTATTGTAGTTGTTGGGTCCACTTGACGTGTTTCTCTATTATAATTCCGAATTATAAAAAATGTTTTAAGTCAAAAAATTATATAAAAAAAGAAAAACTCTCATTCCACTGGCCTCGATCATTCAATATAAATCTATCAGTGATAGAGACTGCCACTTTTGGATAGAGATAGATATAACTTTACAATATTAAATATTGTATGTAGTCAATATAAACTCTAACATTAAATATAATAAATTTTACATGTTAAAGTATAAGTTTGCACAACATGCTGGAATGAGAAAGAAAGAGTCATGCTTGAGCCATGGAGGTGCCTCGGTCATGATGATGCAGTTGATAAGTCCACAATGATGATTTGAACGTTGATACAATGCTTGAAGGTTTATCTACGAGAATAGATAATAAATAAATATATAAAATATAAATAAAGAGAGATATAGATTTACTTAGTTCGATATAAAAAATATACATTCACGGATCATTTAGTGTGAAATCCATTATAATGAATGATTTTACAATCTTTCATTACCTTATGAATCTTCCAATACAATGGAAGAAATTGAGAATTTTGGAGATTGAGGAATTTTGGAGTCATTATGCATAGTGGAGACCTTCTAAATCTGAAGAGATTCCTTTCTTTATAGAAGTCTTTTTTCTTCATTAGAGTAATCGAGTCATATTTGTCTAATGAAGCACTTTTCTTGTATATATCTAAGTTAACTTGCATTATCTCTCCTGATTTATCTCTTATTGACTTTATCTATAGGCTTGATTTTTGACTTATTCTTAATTGTTGATTTTATAACCTAACGTCGCCAATATTTTTCGAGTGGTAAAAGTAAAACATTTATAATCCATTTTGCGAAAAGCTTAATGTAAATCCAGTTGCAACAGAGACAATGTTCCAATCATGGACCTTTCGAACCACATAGAATGTTGTGCATGTGGGGGATGGGGGAGTCGTTTTCACTCCCCCACCAAATCACACAATTCACAGACACACAGGAGCAAGCAAGCAAAAGACATGGGCCTTGTGTGTTGGGACGCCAACTAGTTCCCAAAAACACCCACAATGATTGTGAGGTTGCGACAAAGGAATCATTATCCCCAGTCCATAGAAAGAAAGGAATCTTCGTCTTGCACGTTTCAAGTCACTCAACAGTGACAAAAAACAACATAAGTCCTGTCTGCAACACAATGAAAACCTGTCCTCAACATATATTTATGACATGTAGGTCATAAATCATGTGGGGGTTCATCCATCACACTCAATACTACCAAATTTAAGCATATATCTGAGTGCATCTTGAAACACAAGTATAATCTAATAATGACGCTTGCTAAACACGAATCGATTAATTAAAATTGATGGTTACACGCACTATAATAAGATGAGGATACCACGCCATTCAAAGTCCGGGTATATCTAGTTATTTTATTCTTAAGTCAATGTGTAAAACACACCATTTACATTTATTAAATAATTTTAATTGCATGACGTGCTATAATAGGATAAAGATACTATGCCATTGGTACACTTGGAGCATCTAATCATTTTTCTAACCTAATAGCTATAACATCTAAGGGCTTGTTTGGGAAGTAGGATGAAATGAACATTTTGTGGATAGTAGTAAAATGATTTCTGAATAGTAGTGAAATAGTTTGAGTTAAAATATTTTATTAATTTTGAGAAAGGAGAAAGAAGAAAATTGAATAAAAATATTATAAAGTTAAAATATTATTAAAATATAATTTTTTTTGATAAGTAATATTATTTTTATTTTAAAATTTAAAAAAGTAATATTATTTTTTATATTTGTTTGAAATCTTTGGATAATTGTAATGATTAGATAATTGTTCGATGAAAAAGTTAAAAATTTGAAATTAAAAAGTATTTACATTTGAGTAATATTTATAAAAAAAATTATGAGAAGTTTCGATCTGAGATGAGATGAGTTCATCTCACTTTCCAAAACAGTCAACTCTAGTTTTAAATGGAAGACATTTTTGTAAAATAATTATTATGCTAAAACCTTCTATATATATAACTTTTTTTATCTGTTGGGCCTTTCTTTTGTGAGTTTGTCTATTCTGGGCCTGCAAAGAATTTGATGGGCTGATTTATAAGCATATGAATCGCAAGTCTTTAACGATGATGGAAGTCACACAATTGCTTAAAATCCTCAGTATATTATTATTGAAATTTTTTTCATATCAACTATTATTTATTATCACATATCTTAGATTTTGTGAAACATATCTTCACACTCTATAAAAAAATATAAGATAAAGTGTGAGAGTAAATAGTAACTGATGAGTATAATTTCTCGTTATTATTTCATGTCCTTTTCTAGCATAAACACGAAGAGAAAGAGAGAGAGAACTTTACTTGTTCTTTGGGCCTCTTCTCACTCTTTTATGATTTTCTCTTTTTCAGGCCCCATTAGTAATTTAATGGGCTGACTAAACTTCAACATTTCAGATTGTAAAACCAGTAAAATCTAGAAAATGTGGGTCCTCCCCTATCTACTATCTATGAATTAAAATGAAAAATAAATAGTTAATTAACCATAATTCATTGAGTAATAATATAGATAAAAAAAAATAATTTATAACTCCTTTGTAAAAATTTTTTATGAACGAATTAAATTATTAATAGTGTAATGTTGATTTATGGTTAAATGAATTGTTAAATGTCTCCTTATTATTGTGATTTGAATTAATTTTAAAATTAATATTTGGATTTTCTCATTTTTATAAGCCTAGTATTTAGTTTCTCACTCTCACAAATTTTATAGTCAAACTTAAAAAATTTGCAATTAAATTTAACTTTTGAAAAATGCTGAATGCCTTTTTTTAATTCACGCATGGTATCAATATAGCACGACAGCCAATAAAAAACTGACAAATGTTATATTAATATAAAAATAATTTTTCTCATCAATTATTATTTATTATTTCATATTTTACACTACATGAAAAAAAAAAAGAATAAAAAATTGTTAAGTGTGAGGTATGGAGCCGAATAATAACTGATGTTACATTGTTCTTAATTTAATGTGATTATTTTAAGATAGATTGACAAAAATATTTAATTATGAATATTTTAAAATTCAGGTATTAAATTTATAAAAATAAAAAAATTAGTTATTTGTTTTATAAAAATGTGAAAATCCTTGCAAATAACCCTTCTAATCTTATTGGATTCTACCGTCGTGTTTGCCGTTTGGCGAGAGAGAGAGAGAGAGAGAGAGAGAGAGAGAACAGAAAAGTGACGCATTCTTGTCCTAAGAGAATGCGAGGGCGTAAGCATGGAGGAGTTGCAGAGTGCGCTTAAAGAACGGGATCTAATCGTTTCTACTCTACCAGAGAAAGGCCGGTGCTTTTTAACAACCAGAGATTTCTATCCAGGTCTCTCTCTCCCTCCCCCAAAGTTTTTTATCTCTATCTTAGACGATTTGTAGCTTGCTTCGGCCGCATAAAAGCGAAGCTCCCGAGTTCGGAGACGTACTAAATTGAGTGTTCTTTTTAATAAAACAGTGAGGACATATCAAATGTTTGGTATATACTACCTCATTTAACTAAACTAAGTTCAGCTTTAATATTTCAGGGGAAGTAATTATAAGCCAAGAGCCTTATGTCTGCGTTCCAAACAAGTCCTCAGGTGACCGGAGATGTGATGGATGCTTCACAGCAAGTAACCTTAGGAAGTGCTCAGCTTGTCATGTTGTATGGTACTGCGGAAGCACATGCCAGGTATTTGTAATAATGTGGATATACCGTGCAGCTTCCTGTCCAGTCAAATGTTGTTGTTTTCTCCTGTCATCTTTATAATCGGATAATCGGATAGCTTGTTTTAATCCGTGAAGATAGCCAATGGAGAAATTTTAAACTTCATAAAGAAATGGTAATTGGATACTCTCTGTTTTTTTTTTAAAAAATTCTCCAAATATCATTGGGTTCACCTATCTTTGTGCTTGGTACGAGTAACAATTTGTTAAGATCCAAAAATGAAGATAAAATAGTTAAAAATTGGAGAGCTTTATTCCATTAACATGATTCATATCTTCTCCGAAAGCAAATATAGAGCGAGTTCAGCATTTAGAAGATATAAGTAATTGGACTAAACGTATATACTTCCTGTCCATTCATTGGCTTTATGCTTTGCGATTTTCAGAAGTTGGACTGGAAGTTGCATCGTCTTGAATGCCAAGCTCTGTCAAGGCTTGACATGGACAAGAGAAAATCTGTCACGCCTTCCATACGTCTGATGGTGAAACTCTACCTTCGGAGAAAACTGGAAAGTGAGAAGGTAAGAAATTAGAATTCTTTTTATTTTCAACTTCAATGTTAATTTTTTTTTTGATAAGTAAAAATATTTATTTTCAACTTCAATGTTAATTGTAATTGGGTGGATAGTTATTAGACGTCATGTTTCTGTACAAGCTAACGACTTAAAGCGAAGACTAATCTTTGTCAGTGATCATTGAAGCCGAAATATCTTACAGGAGGTCACCGCCTTTCTGGTTTGCATTCAGTGATCATTGAAGCTAAGATCTTATAGATGGTTGGAGTCTAAAATGGGCAGGCTTGTTTAGATAAAACCTTGAGAGTCAAGTTGGAATTGCTCACCTGTTAAAAAAATTGTATTTTACCTGCCAACATTTAAACAATGTTGGCCAGAATCCCCCATCATTTTCCCCCAGTTTCCATCCATCCCCACCCAAAAAAAAAAAAAAAAGTTTCAATATTCAAATTTCACCCTCATCGTCTCTCTCTACTTCTCATTTACTTTGTCTTATCTTGTGATACTACTCACCTTTCTTGGGTGATAAAGATGGTTTAAAGGGGGATGGTTGTTGGGGCTTTAATATTGATAAAGATGGTGGCTAAAAATTTGGGGTTGCAAACTCACATAGGAGGTTTAATGCCATAGAGTCCATGACTATTGATGGAGGTTTATCATCAGAACAAGCAGAAATTAGAGAGCATGTGGCTGGACACTTTGAACAACTGTTGATGGAACCTCATGCATGGAGACCAAAAGTTGATGGCCTAGCTTTTGAGGTCATTGATCAAATCAGTATGTCTTGGTTAGAGAGACCATTTGAAGAGGAGAAGGTATGACTAGTGATCAGGAAAATGAATAAGGATAAAAGCGCGGGGTCTGGATGGCTTTACTATGGCATTTTTCCAAAATTGTTGGGAGGTGGTGGGAGGGGAGATAATGCAGGTTTTTCAGGGATTTTTTTCGTCTGGAAAATTTGAGAAAAGTTTAAATGCTACTTTTATTGCACTTGTCCCTAAAAAAGTTGGTGCAATAGAGGTGCAAGATTTCAGGCCCATTAGCCTTGTGGGTAGTATGTATAAGATAATTGCCAAGGTCCTTGCCAACAGGATGAGCACCGTTATGGATAAGATTATTTTTAAGTCCCAAAATGCTTTTGTGAGAGGTAGACTAATTTTGGATTTGGTTCTTATAGCTAATGAATGCTTGGACAGCAGGCTTAAGTTGGGAGTACCGGGTATTTTATGCAAACTGGATATAGAGAAGGCCTATGACCATGTTAACTGGAATTTTTTGTTGTATTTGTTAAATGTGATTTTGGGGAAAGATGGCAAGGGTGGATGTAGCATTGTGTGACGACGGCTCGATTCTTGGTTTTGGTAAATGGTGATCCTGTGGGTTTCTTTAATAGTTTGCGGAGGCTTTGACAAGGTGATCCATTATCACCACTCTTATTTGTGATTGTGATGGAGGCTCTTAGTAGAATGGCGTCGGCTGTAGTAGAGGGAGGGCTTTTTTCAGGATTTTCAGCGGGGGCCGCTAATCATGGTTCCACCACTATTTCTCATCTCTTGTTTGCAGATAATACGTTGCTGTTTTGTGAGAATAGGGCAGAACATATTCAATCTTTGAAGACCATCTTACTATGTTTTGAAGCGGTATCCGGATTAAAGATAAACCTTGCTAAAACAGAGATGGTTGTGGTGGGTGAGGTAAGAAATATTAGAGAATTGGCCAGCATATTGGGTTGTGTGGTTTCTTAGCTACCATCGAAGTACCTTGGTCTTCTGTTGGGAGCAAATTTCAAAGCCAAGACAATTTGGGAGGAGATGCTAGAGAAATTAGAGCGAAGGTCAGCAGGGTGGAAAATGTTATACTTATCAAAAGGGGGGCGAATCACACTTATAAAGAGCACTCTTTCTAACCTTCCCACTTATTTCTTGTCTTTATTTCCCCTTCTGGCGAGCATTGCATCTAGGATTGAGTGGTCTAGGAGATGAGTTCAAATTTCATCTAGTTGGTTGGGATAGAGTGTGTACTCTGTTGAGAGATGGTGGGTTGGGGGTTCGTAATGTTAGGTCCTTTAATAAGGCTCTATTAGGAAAATGGTTGTGGCGTTATAATCATGAGAGGGAAGCCTTATGGAAATGGGTGATTGATGCAAAGTATGAGAGTGCAAGAGGGGGTTGGTGTTCTAATGAGGGGAGGGGGCTTACGGGGTTGGGTTGTGGAAGCATATAAGGCAAGGGTGGGGAGAATTATTCGAGAAACACTCGGCTGTGTTCGGGGGATGGCAGAAGAATTAGCTTTTGGGAGGATGTGTGGGCGGGAGATTCGACTCTTAAGGATGCTTATCCTAATATTATCAGAATTGCACGAGATAAGGAAGCTATGGTGGCTGATGTGAGGGCAATTGGTCGTGTTTTATAGGTGTGGAATATTAACCTCACTAGGGAGGCACAAGATTGGGAAGTGAGTGTGTTGGAGGAGTTCTTCAACCTACTGTATAACATCAGTGTGGAGATCCAGTTGAAGACACGATGGAATGGAGATCTTCTAAGAAAAGAAAATTCTCGGTTTGCTCTTTTTATGATATGCTTTCAGCTCAAACTAGGCCCTATTTTCCATGGAAGAACATCTGGAGGACTAAAGCACCCCCCAGGTTGCATTTTTTGTTTGGACAACAGCTATAAGGAAGATCCTAACCGTTGATAATCTAAAAAGGAAGGGAATTATAATTATGGACTGGTGTTGTATGTGTAGAAAGAGTGGGGAATCGGTAGACCATTTACTATTACATTGTGATTTTGCAAGGGAGATATGGAATTACTTTTTCAGCAGTATGGGACTAGCTTGGGTAATACCGGGAAGGGTGGTAGTTCGAACTACTAGCTAGTTGGTGAGGGATCACAGGGACACCACAGATTGCAGCAGTGCGGAAGATGACTCTTATTTGTATTTTCTGGTGTATTTGGAGGGATTGAAATGATAGACTTTTTGAGGATCATGAACGTTCCTCAGAGGATTTTAGGAGATTTTTTTGGAAGATTTTATTTATGTGGGCCATTACTTTAGAGTTAAATGGTCTTAATTTCCAAAACTTTCTTGTAATAGTTTCTAGTTCTTAATTTGGTATATTCATATGTATACCTTCGGTGTACTTGGGCTATGCCTATCTTTATCAATACAACTACTTATTACTTATAAAAAAAAATTCGGGGTTAATGAATGGCCTCTTGTTTTGATGATATGGGTATTGTGCTTTGGATGTTGAGCTGTTATGGTGTTTGTAATTTTCATCTAGAATGAGAAAGAGTGTGGAAGTCCTAGGCTTAGGTTTGTAATCTTCTATGGAGTTGGTCATAGAATTTAAATCCTTTACACTCGTGAAGGAGGGGAGCATGTTGGGTATTACCGAAAGGAGTCGAAGGGTGATTTCGAAATTGGTTCTGGGCTCAACAACATTAAAATGGCTGGCTAAGGCCATGACTGCATGCACAAATGAGAAACGGGATTTTTACTCCACTGTCCAGGAAGGCAGACGTACTTTTACGGCGCATTGTTGCTCGAATTCTCAAGGACGTTATATGGCGGTGGAGGAGTATGGTGGTGGTGGGAGGAGGAATTTTATATTCATCCCCGAGGAGGGGGCAGTGGTTGGAGAAGGATGGGGGAGGTACTGCATGATTTTTCCCAAGGCAAGATCAGTCCTTTGGAAGGACAAAGAGGTGCTGGAGGGGGCCAGTCCCTCCAACTCAAATGCAGGGGGGCTATAACAAACATGTAGGTGGTGCGAAAGAGAGCTTGGAAGGGAGAGACCCAAATATATTCTCGATGTCGAGGCGATCCTATGCGACCGCTTTGCAGACGGGTCAAGTCTTGGGGGCTCAGAATGAGGGGGGTTTGCAAATCACCCCTCAGGACCCGCTTGTAGATATGCACAATTCTTTAAAGGATATGGAAACCCAATTGGTCGAGTTGAAGGCAGCAATAGCTTGCCTGTCTACGAAAATAGATCTGCTTTCAGTTGACAACAGGGTTGGAGGAAACAAGACGGGTCCGAACCCTTTAAACTCTAAAGGTAAACGGAACATCGGATTCGGCCCTGTCCCTATAACCAAATCCAGGAGAGTATGGCGGGTCATAAGGAAATCTGGAATATTTGAAGTGGGGTCTACTTCCGGTATTGGCGTTGAGACATCAGTAATGGAATGCCATTCGCCTCTGGTTACACCCTTGGTCCCTGAAGAAACTATGGCTCCCTCGTCAGAGTTGAACGAAAATGGTGTACTGCTGAGGTCTGAAAGAGATGTAGAATCCGATACCACTCCAGAGGTGAAGGAACTTGCTGTCACCCTAGAATCTCCATTGGGCCTGAAACCATTGGAGAGAACCAATGGAGTTGCTGGAGAACCAACGAGCTTGGCATTGGTGCCTTGTATAGAGGAACGTCCAGAGTCGGGAGTGCAGTTGGATACTGTGTCTGGGGATAATGTTGCTCCCTTGGTCTCTCTTCCTCCAATAGCTGATTGGATTTTGCCTAAAGTTAGTGAGATTCAGCAATTTGTAGGAATTTCACGTAGAGGATGTGACAACCAATTTAAAGAACTAATCACTGCGATTGAGGCAAGCCACGCGCTTGAAACCAAATCAAGTTTCAAGAAAAGCAGGGAGTTACATCGTCTGCATTGGGCAATCAACTACGACACTAAGGGTAGTAGCTCAACTAGAGGGAAGTCCAAAGGGAGAGCATCGTGAAGTTTTAGTTCTAAAGGAGGAAATGAGAGGTTGGGGTTGGGTTTTCGGGTAGTGTTTTAGTTTTATGGGAAACAAGAGGTTGGGGTCGGATTTGGTGTATTTTGGGTTGTTTTTCACAGGTTTCTTGGTCATTGGGGTCGATGGGGTCAATGGGCAAGGTGTTTTTCTTATATACATCAGTGTACTTGGTTATTCCTTTTTGATATATATAATATTTTTAATTATAAAAAAAAAGTATTTGAAGAGCTGTGGTGATTGGAGTTTTGAATAGGGTTTGAAGATACCGTGAAGAATGATGACAATGTTTTCTATGTGGTGAAAGGTGGAAATTTGGGGAAGAATGGTGGTAGTGGGTGGCAAATTAGGGTAGGTTGCCTAGAAATTTGGGGAAGATCAATGAGACTGGGAGGGTGATGGGGGTGATGGTTGGAGCTAATGGATTTTATAAACCGCATTTTGGCTAACTAAAATGATCAAACCATTAGTGTCAAACGTATAATTAACCCCCAATCCACTTCTACGAAAACCTCCAATCTATTCTAATGGCTGGCAAGACTTTGAAATAGCATTTGTACTTATTTTTGTGTCAGAGATGGGGATGTTCTTCATGATGGATAAAAAGGAGATCTAGAAGGGTTGGGTACTCCGTCTTCTCTATAAATCTCTCTGTACTTTGCTTGTGGTGCTGTCAGATAATATTATAAAAATTGTAGAAGGTGAATAACTCTGGTTTCTGGAATTCCAAAAGACTTGGTTGTTAATTCTTTTTATCAAACTTCTTCAGCACATTTGAATATCATCTCCTGGTTAGTCCTTTTGAATTGAGTTTTTGCCTACTAAGAAGCTGAATGTAGAATAATTAATAACTCAGACCATAAACTGTATAATTTGTTTCGCTGCTAGGTTATCCCTACTACCGCTACAAACAATTACAACTTGGTGGAGGCACTGGTGTCTCGTATCCTTCCGTATTCTACTCTTTGCTTTTAGTGTGCTCCATTTATGGGTTATTTCAATTGTTATATTTCCAAAAATTGTTTCATTTAACTTCCATTTTTCTGAAGACATGTCTGACATTGATGAGAAGCAGTTGGTGCTGTATGCTCAGATGGCTAACCTTGTCAACTTGATACTTCAGTGGCCTGAGATGAACATGAAGCAGATAGCTGAAAACTTTTCCAAGGTCTTCTAAATAAATAGTTTTTTTTTAACGTATAAATAATTTGGGTTCATATCTTAATAATTATTTTGCAGTTGAAGTTTAACAATTTCATGCCCCCTCAAGTCTTTCATACTGTTTCCCCCTTTTAAGTAAGTATTTGGTAGTCCTTTGGTCTTCTTTCTTAAAGCTACTATTGAATTGGAAGGAAAAACTCAATATTCCAATATTCCGAATAATGATTACATTCTCCTCTGTTTATAGATGATAATACTCATCTATTTTAGGGATATTTACAACTTACCTAGGAAAGAATCAAAACTACCTAAAACAGAAAGCTATAAATATGGAAACTCATATCTACGGATTTGGTAACTGACTACCAAATCCCCTAAAATCATGGGATAAGAAAACATGATCTGTTAGCTGTAGATCTCCTCAATCTTAGCCCCTAACAATGCTGACAGATCATCAAATTAAATCTCCCTATAATTCTACAGCTACACTCTGATGGCTACCGTATTATTTGAACCTTGCTTAATCAACTGCCAAAGAGGAAAAAAAAAAAAAAAAGGAAAAAAAAGAAGTGAGGGGGAATGTTAACTGTTATGGAAAAGTTGAGAGTTCTGAAAGCATAATGGAAGTATCCAAGTGTGCTGTGAGCTAGATGGGTGCCTAGTCCATTCACTCATGCGAATAACATGGATTGTTTTAATTCATTACTAGAAAACTTTTGTAATGAGTCATCTGCAAATTGCACTATCTGTTGTTATTTCCAAATATTTATCATGGGGGACCTAGTTTTTACACATCCCACTGCAACAAGATTTCTGAATAACATTCATCTCCATGGGGAAGACTGATTTTCCGGAACAATATAACTTTTATTTCTGATACTTCTCATTCAATACAGTTTGCATGCAATGCACATACAATTTGTGATGGTGAACTAAGACCCTTGGGGACCGGATTGTACCCTGTCATTTCCATTATTAACCATAGGTAACTACTTTCGTGCATTGATATGTTCTGACTTTCATCAGCTTTCTGTGAGTCTGCTAATGGTTATGGTACTGTAGCTGCTTGCCCAATTCTGTTTTAGTGTTTGAAGGAAGGTTGGCTGTTGTACGTGCCGTACAACATATACCCCAAGGAGCTGAGGTATATATGCTCTATAAAAGTTCTTGGTCTTTATGTTTAGCTAAATAAAAGTTTTGTTCAATATTTGACATGGAGTGTTACTAAGATAAGATTACTAACATCATTGTAACATCCACTAACATTACATGTCACCCACTAACTATTATAAAATCTGCCCAGGTATTATGGCACTAGTGTATAGACATGTTTCCAGGAAACATGGCCAGAAACATGGCAAGAATCAGCCTCTTAACTTTTTCTGGCTTGGTGTATCTGATGTATACTCCGTGTACTTTGATAGTACATTTCTTATTATTATTAGTAAGAGTGACGTTGTTTATCAAAAAAAGTATTAGATGTGTTAAGAGATACTTTAGATTATAGGGGTAATAAACCCGGGTGTTGTTTGTTATCCATGTATAACTATTCAATCTCCAAAAAGGTCCATGCTCATAGTTGACACGAGCTTGAGCCAAGATTTAGTTTCTTTTCAATTTTTGTGTTCTATAATGTTCCTGGTTTTTTATAGATATACTGCTCGATTGAATCTAATTACTGACTAATTTTTTTGTGACCTTTTACTTTGATCTGCTGTGAGCTTTCTCCAGTAGCCTGCACGCGCACACGTGTTCACACACAAATGTATGTGTAAAATACGTATATCCATAAGTATTTTTTTGAAGAACCATACTTTCACTTAAAGATGAATCTGAAAGAACACCAAGAGGTACTTCTGATGTAAATTGGTCCTGGCACCATGGTGGCAATCTTGGATTCAAGAATCCATTTAATGCATAGAAATTAACTCTCATATCAAATTAATATCAGGAAAATGTTGTGAAGTAGTGAAAATAGCACTTATAAAAAAAAAAAAAAAAAGAGTAGTGAAAATAGCAGTGAATGAACAACAAAAAATTATATTTAGAACTATATGGCATACTATAGAATGAATTTGAACAGGAGAAAGGGAGAAGCATGCTTTGAGTGAATCTAAGCATACAAACAGTAAACGGAGAATCCTTTGGAAACAAAGTATATATGGAGGGATAGAACATTGGCACCACCAGAAGATAACTCATACGACAACTACACAAGTAACGATTTTAGCTTAAGAACTAATAACTCAATCCATAAAATGTACAGTAGTACATCTTTATCCATATGGTCCATGTTAGACAAAGGAGGGTTTACTTTCCATATAGAACTGCTTCTTTGCCTTACAAGGAGAACTTTCCAACTGAAGTGCAATTCAACTACTTTCTGAGGCATTACCCATAAAAATGCTCATATGCTTAATAACTTCATCCACAAAACGCGCTCACGCCATTTTGTTGTCCTTTTGTACTTTTGTGTCTTAGGCTTCGTTTGGATCTCCAACTCATCTCAACTCATCATTACACCTTTTTCAAATCCCAATACAAAATATAATAAACAATTCAACTTTTTCAAATCCCAAAACAACTTTAATATTAAAAAATAATATTCTAACAATATTTTATCATCTCAACTCAACTCAACTCAACTCACTTCAACATCCAAACCCACCCTTACTCTCTCATAAGCCTTCATGATGGTGTCTATAATTCTTTGATGTTAATTCAATTGCTTTGGATGGTATGAAGTTATCTCATAACCTTTTTCTTCATGTCAAGTGAAATATGTTTGTCATGGTTCTATTTTGTAAGGTGTTGATTAGTTACATTGAAACTGCTGGAAGCACAATGACTCGGCAGAAGGCTTTGACAGAACAGTACCTTTTCACCTGTACATGTCCCCGCTGCATAAAAGCGGTACCTGCTAACGTTTTGTTCTTTACTTATAAAAAAAAACAATTTTTCTTAGGATTTTCTTTTTATTGCTGAACTTTCAGCATTTTACTTTATATTGGAAAACCAGATCTACTGCTGGTTAATTTAGCTAATTTTGTATTGAAGGGCCAGTCTGATGATATCCAGGAAAGTGCAATTCTAGAAGGTTATCGGTGCAAGGATGATCAATGCAATGGTTTCCTGCTCCGCAGTTCTGGTACGTGATTTTCTGCAATCAATGAATCAGATTATTATAAAAGAAAAGTTCAGCTTGTTGGCCAAAGTTCCTATTTTGGATCTTTTGCTATTTGGATATGCAGATGGAAAAGGATTTATATGCCAACATTGTGGAGTTGTTAGGGACAAGGAAGAGATAAGAAAGATTGCAAGTGAAGTAAAATCAATGTTAGACTCGGTTCTTATGTCTTCATCGGCTGGCAGTATCCTTCTCAGTTGTTTGCACGGGGACTTGGCATTTTCCAGGGCAATTTGATAATTTAATTCTGCAATTAATCTTCTTCAATTTCCTCTCCACTGTCACGATTTAAATTGTTCTGTCTTTTATTGAGCAAGAGTTTGTCTATGACTGAGTTTAGATCATCAGGAGACTTTTTGCATGTATCAGAAGATTGAGACTCTCCAAAGGAAATTGTGCCATCCTTTCTCAATCAGTTTGATGCAAACTCGTGAAAAGCTTTTAAAGGTAGCCTTTAAATTTTTCCTTGAATTTTAATTCTTCTCTTATTTTGAGCTATACAGAACTCATTGTTACTGGCACATGTTTACTTGGTTAAGTTGTGCTGGTCCTTTGTTCAAATTTATATGAGACCAGATCTTGTTTGTGTCTTTTAGGTACAAATAATGATTTCTTTATTGGCTGAAACTTTCTTTTAAGCTTGGGTAAACTGGCAATTAGACACAGAGTGTTTTAGTGAAGAATTAAAACTAGAACTAAGAGGTGTTTTCCCTAAATTTGGTGGCAGCTTACTTGATTGAAATATAAAAAAGGTTTGAGCTGCATCCCATCGAGTTGAGTCTATATAGTACTCTGCCTGCCTTACACAGTATTGCAAATAATTTCTTACTCATTTTTCTAGCAACAGAGTTTTACAAAAAAGAAAAAAATTCTAGGAACAGAGATGAGTATGTTCCCTGCATAGTACTGAAGCTTGCATTTTTTTTTTGGATTATTTTCTTGTCACTTATGACTTCTAAACTTTGGCCACACTTCTTACTTGGTAATGCATTAAGTTCCAAAGCATGGACTTGCACCGCACTGTGATAACCCGGTCTAAACTAGGTCCTTACTCTTATTTATCTTATTTTTTGTTTTTATCCAAATGGACTTAAGCCCGATGATTGGAGAAGGTTAAGGGTGTAAGGTTGACTTAGGCCATGTTTTGTTTATGCAATAGGCATCCAAGCCCAGCTGCCCAAGGATAGAAGCTCAACACTTAGCCAAGTTTTGGCCCCATAGGAATTTAGGGTTTTGGAAGCTCAAACTAGGGTTTGGGAATGAGTGAGAGGCTCTCCTTTGGACAAGAAGGCTCTTGAGTTTCCCTGAGCTATAATTATTAGGCTCCTAGGGAAAGGGCGTGTCATCTTTTCTAAGAAGCATCCGCCACTTGTCCCCCATGCATTGAGGCCCTAAAGCTTCTAGAAGAAGCCAAGTGATGGGGGAGAGTCATAGGGTTTTAGCTCACCTAGGGCGCATGCTAACTCCACCTTCCACCATGCCACTTGGCCATCATGCAACCTCACTCTACGGATTCCCTCAACCTCACTCTAATGGTTTGAAAACATACGCTTTCAATTTGCTTGATCGTTGGCGTTTTCTTTATGTCGGGATATTTCTAAGTAAAGTTTGAGCAATTAAAGTATGGTACCAATTTGAACAACCAAAATGTAGAGTTTGTTTGAGCAATTACGTCGGGATATCCCAATGTAAAGAAAATACCAACGATCATGCAAGTTGAAAGCGTATGTTTTCAAACCATTAGACTTTTAAAACAAACATTAAACCAAACATGGGTGGCATGTACTAGGGTTTTATGCTCTTAACCCTAATTGGCTACAAGCTCCTCTTGTGACTCTTATAACTTTTATACACACGGTTTGAAGAACACAATTGTGTGGTGTGAGTGTATGATAAGGGTGGTTTCACCTGACAAAACCCTAATGGGCGAACATCTCCACCCTTTTTTCCCTGCCATAAATCTCACGTTCTTTGGAAGAGGAACCCTAGACAAACCATACCAATCGAAGTTAAGCATGGTTGCCTTCTTGTAGTCGAACCAAGTACTTCATGTGTCCCTTGGGACTACAAGGTCAGATCACACATTCTTCACCCTCTTAGATCGAACCTCTTCAACTCAAACCCCTTACAAGAGTGTGCGTGCTCATGAGAAGGAAATGAAACTTGAGAGTTCTTACCGTGCAAACCTTTCCCACAAGGTATTCTTGAATCTCCAATCCTTGCTTGTACGAAAATAGTGTTTGGTTGGAAGGAAAATAGTGTATGGGTTTTCTTCTTCTAAGGTAAGCGAGATAGATAGGAGAGGAGAGGGAACAATCTGAAATGAAGCAAATGACTCTTGGTGTGCCTTTGGTGGGGGTAAGGGCGCTGGTCCATTAATGCCCGTCTTATATACCTCATTCAAATCCCACTCATTCTCTCTCCTATCATTACTTTTGATGTGGAAATTGAAGGGTTTTTTGTGCATGGGCGCCATGTGGCATCTTGCATCTTGTTTTGGCTGAAAATCTCCTCTTTTTCTTCCCTCATCATTGCTTCTCTTGGAAATGTTAAGAGACACCTCTTGCATGGATGACAAGTGGTGATTTCTTATCCTAGCCGAAACCCTAAAGCCTTCTTCCAACCCTTTTTGTGTCTAGATTCAATGAACCTAAGGTTGAGCAATGCATGGTTGCCAAATGGCATGAAGTGGGCATGTGGCTCTTACCATTCCCGAAATCCTCCTTATCTATTTCATCAAAGATCCTTCTAGAAGCTATTTTGTGAGTGGCAAGTACAACATATGGCCGAAACCCTAGAGATCTTCTAGAGGCTTTGTGTCCTATTTTGCATGCTTGCCAAGTGTCCAAATTCACTAAGATTTCAGAACCCTAATCCCAAATCCGAAACTCCCCATGTGTCTCTTGCACTTCCTCATGATTCCATCTTCTAGAGATTCTAAGGTTCTTATGCATGAATGCCATGTGGCAAAACATAGTGTCGGTGGCGTGTGTGTCCCTTGGATTTCAGAAATCCACTCCTCTTCTTCCCGTTATCCACTTTTAAGTCCAGACAATGAATCCGTAGAGTGAGGTTGCATGATGGCCAAGTGGTATGGTGGAAGGTGGAGTTGGCGTGTGCCCTAGGTGAGCCGAAACCCTATGACTCTCCTCCATCACTTGGCTTCTTCTACAAGCTTTAGGGCTTCAATGCATGAGGGACAAGTGGCGGACGCTTCTTAGAAAAGATGACACTCCCTTTCCCTAGGAGCCTAATAATTATAGCTCAGGGAAACTCAAGAGCCTTCTTGTCCAAAGGGGTGCCTCTCACTAGGGGTGCACACGGTCCGGTCCAGCGATGGACCGAAGGTTTTCGGTCCATTCTTTTTTCTGGACCGGACCGAACACCCAAGGGGACGGGACGGGACCGGACTGGCAGCTATTGGTCCGGTCCAGTCCGGTTCGGTCCGGCCTTTTTTTTTTTTTTTCAAATCAATTAATAAAAAAAATTATTTACAATACTAAATTAAACTAAGTGACTTATTAATGTGGATTATGTAACAAACTCAATAAAAAATTATTTTATATGGTCAATGATAATAAATTAGATAAAAATTACATTATTGATGATGTTAATTATTACTTTATTACTAACTTAAAGTATGTTAATGCATAATGAGCCATATACAACTTTTAACATTTTGTATATGAAGCAATAAACATAAATAATTTAATTATCCATACATATTATATCCATAATTGAGAAAGATACATACTTAACATATTATTATAAATAAGAATAAAATATTTAATTATACATACTATTATAAATTTATAAATTATACATATATTATCATTTATACTATAACTCTTAATACTTAATAGTATTAGTAATACATTAAAGAATATATTAATACATTGATACTAAATATATATAATGATAGACTTATAGTGATTAGTTATTATGAATCATGATTAGTATAATTATATAATAGTATTAGTATTAGACTATTAGTAATATAGTGTAGCTATATATTAGTAATATTAGTATAAGTATAACTGTATAACTATAGTCTATACTTAATTATAATATAGTATAATTATATATTAGTTAGTGATAGGATTAGGTTAGATGAAAATGATATAATTTGTTACTAACTTAGAGTATGTAAATGACTCAAATTCAATGTATTAGAAATATTATAATTTATGATTCTATGAATCTATGATTAATAAATTTGTAATATGATTAATAAATCAATGTATTAGCCTATAAGCCTATTAGGTATATATAGTTATAACTTATAGTGATATTAATACTATACTATTATACATACATTATGCTATAATCCTATAACTCTTAGGATATATTAATATATACTAATACTATATATTATACTATTATAGACTATAGTGTTACTGTTACTACTACATATAGACTTATAGTGTGTGTATATATATATATTATAATGATATAGTGATACTAATACTATATATTATATAATAATACATTGATATAAATTATTACTAATACTATTATTACTATATACTATTATTACTATATATTATATTATACTATTATAGACTATAGTTATAATTTATACTATAACTCTTAATACTTAATAGTATTAGTAATACATTAAAGAATATATTAATACATTGATACTAAATAGTAAATATATATAGTTATAGACTTATAGTGATTAGTTATTATGAATCATGATTAGTATAAGTTGTATAACTGTATAACTATATAATAGTATAATTAGTATTAGTATAAAGTATTAGACTATTAGTAATCCAAGTCTATATATAAATTACTATATATAAATCACTATAGTATTAGGTATACTAATACTCTAATACTATATCACTATATGATACTATTAACTATAGTGATATAGTAATACTAATACTAATATTTATACTAATACTAATACTAATATAGACTATAGTTATAACTTGTACGTATACTAAACCACTATAACTTATACTAATATATTATTATATTATAATAATTATATAGTTATACTAAATCACTATAACTTATATTAATATATAATATAGTTATAATAAATCACTATAATATAGTATAACTAATATAACAACTAATATAACTATTAATATAACTATATAATAGTATTAGTATCAAGTATTAGATATTAGTAATATAGTATAGCTATATATTAGTAATATTAGTATATTAGTAATATTAGTATATTAGTAATATTAGTATAAGTATAATTGTATAAGTATAACTATAGTTTATACTTAATTATAATATAGTATAATTATATATTAGTTAGTGATAGGATTAGGTTAGATGAAATTTATATTATTAATTATATATATCTAAATTATAAAAAATATATATAAATTATGTACATTCGGTCCGGTCCGGTCCGAAAAACTTTTGGACCGTGGACCGGACCGAATATATTCGGTCCTATAAAATTTGGACCGGACCGGTCCGGTCTAAATTGACCGGTCCGGTCCGGTCTAAATTGACCGGTCCGGTCCGGTTCGGTTTTCCCTGTCCGGACCGCCCGATGCTCACCCCTACCTCTCACTCATTCCCAAACCCTAGTTTGGGCTTCCAAAACCCTAAATTCCTATGGGGCTGAAACTTGGCTAAGTGTTGAGCTTCTATCCTTGGGCTTGGGCGCCTATTGCATAAACAAAACATGGCCTAAGTCAATCTTACACCCTTAATCTTCTCCAATCATTGGGCTCAAGTCCATTTTGATAAAAACAAAACATAAAATAAATAAGAGTAAGGACCTAGTTTAGACTGGGTTATCATAGCCTCTAATTGGCAATTAAACCATAGTGAATCTGTTTTCATGGGACCACTAAACTCCCTATAATAAAACTAGATTAGGTTTGGGGCAAAGATAAGATGAGATTTCTCATCTCTATCTCATCTCATCATTACAATTTTTTTAAATTCTCATACAAAATATAATAAACAATTCAACTTTTTCAAATCTCAATTCAACTTTTTCAAATTCCAATATTTTAAACTTTTATCTTAACATTATTCACTAAATTTTTAAAAATTTTCATCTTATCTCACCTACCAAGCATAACCTAAATCTTACATTTTTCAGATTTTGATGGAGCAGCAAGATTGGAGAGAAGCTCTGGCATATTGCAGATTGACCATTCCAGTGTATCAAAGTACATCATATTTCTATTTGGACTTTCCAGGGGAGACATATTTAAGCTCCTCTGTATTCTGTATATTGTAGTTTGAGTTGGAGCTCCAGGGTTTAGAACTGAAATATTCTGCATGACATCCATCATATATTAGTCCTTGTTTCATATAATTTTTGACAAGATAAGATTTTATTAATGACTAAAAAAGGGTGAAACCCTAGTACACATGAAGTATACGGGAGATCACCTTATTTCGTAATTCATCATGGAAGTGTGTTTGAATTCAAGAAATGCATGTAGCAGAAGTGCTGCAGAAATAGCAAAGCATTTTGTAAGACAAAGAAGTCTGGAATTACTTTCGAAGTCTAGAACCTCGAAGTTCTTTAGATTTCTTTTTTAAATTGCTAAGATTTCTGTCAACTCCAGCACGGTGCTTTTGCATCACTGTTTTTTACGTATGAAAAATAAATAAATAGCACTAATTACATCTGTTTTGAAATTGTTCTGCATCTTTATTTAAATCAACAGATAAGAGTACTTAATGTGTGTTTGGACTACACCATTCACGTCACAAAATTCTGCCGATTCTTACTTTTTCATTTTTTGGTATAAGTTATGTTGTTGCTGATATCCTGAATTTACTTACTGTTTCATTGCAGGAGTTTACCCGGGATTTCATCCCTTGCTTGGACTGCAATATTATACCTGTGGGAAGCTTGAATGGTTAGAATCTTTGCCTAGCTTTTAATTGTATATTTTCAAGATTCTGTAATTGATTCCTCACAACACCTAATCTTCTATGTAACAAAGATAAAAGTTATGTTTGTTTATCCATAGTTTTTTCCTCAGTATTCAGAACTTACTACACAAAATAGCTGACATTATCGCCATATGGAATAAGCATGAGAGTGAAACCGCATGACCTTTTATATTTAACTGCTAGTACTTCTAATATAATGTCATGGAAATGTATTTGTATATTCCGTTTAGTGTTGAGGTGCTAGGGTGTAGGACATGTATAATCCATGGAAAACCTTCAGTTGAAGAATCTTCTTGGAACTATAATAGAATCTTACGGGTTCCATTGGTTGCTATATGGGACCTCAGTTGAAGAATTTCTCATTGTGGTTGCAAAGCAAGCATGTTCAGTTCCATGACTTCACAATTAGACACGTGGTTCCGGGAATTGCATATATTTGTGATGTTTTAGTTGACACAATATCCACATGTTTGACAAATTTCTTTTCACTTCAGACTTTTATTCCACACACTGCATATCTTTTATTGCTCTTCCTTCCTCCCACTGGTCCTCCCTTTATATTAATAATCTTGACTTGTTCAGTGAGTATGACTAACAAGGCATTAGGACCACCTCTGCTACCAGTGGTCCAGTGATAGGAAGCAGCAAATGTTCTTGTTATGCTAGTCTTGTTTGCTGGTAGTTGATAAACAGCATAACATCCTAATAGGACCTTCCACCTATTTTTTCCTGGTAAAGAATCTTATTCATTTTATTTTTAACTTTTAATAATATCACAGGTTTCTGGGCAACACGAACAGTGCTATAGAATCACTGACCAGGGCAGTGGATATCCTGAAAATTACTCATGGGACAAATACGCCTTTCATCAAGGACCTCTTGTTGAAGTTGGAGGAAGCACGTGCCGAGGCTTCTTACAAGCTTTCATCAAAAGATGAGTAACAAGGTCTTTCTTACACGAGCTTGAGGCATTCCTAAGGAATACATGAGCTTGGGGTGGTTAATAGCTCCGTCGAGATTCAGTCACGGCAACAATTTTCACACTGGATTCACTCCGGTACAATTCATCTCCGAAAAATATTTTATCACTACCCTCACAACCTCGCCCATTCGTGTTGTTCCTCTGTAATATTCCTGCTCTTCATTAGCATTCCAAAATTTTGGCAATAATCAGATCTGCTAAATTGTTAAATGGATACCCCTAAGAAAACCATTTGGGCTTATACTTTACTGTGTGGACGATAAAGAAATGCCACAAAAAATAGGACTTATGGAACAACCTTGACAGTAGATCTTAATCGAGGGTGTAAGTTGCCAAAACTTGGTAGTTTAGGATGTAAGTTGTCAATGTTGATAATTTATGATGTATATTGTAAAAGCGGTGGTAACTCGGGGGGCGTTTTGATAATGTTTTGTTTAACTATTTTTTTTCTTTCCGTAGTCTCCCCATTATCGATTAAGCTGTCAGATTTTGCTTCAGAATGATGAGGAGAATTCCGTAGTTATATTAATACAATATCACTATATATATCATAATATACTATAATATATCATTATAGTCTATAATACAATTATAATATATATATTATAATATACTATAATATATTATCACTATATTATTATATACTATAATATTAATATATAGCATATTATATATATAATATAATGAAAAAATCGGATTGAATCGGACCAAAACTGATAAAATCGAAAGTGAAAGTAATGATTTAGAGGTATTAGTTTTTCAAATCCCGGTATATACCAATTCAGTTTTAAAATATGTCTAACCGGACTGGTTACGCGTGTCATGCGTCTCCCAAAGTGGGGTGAAGTTCATGCACTTGCGCACTTGCCCATTTTCAAGCCTTCTAATGCTACACATGTGACATGTCACTCTAAGCTTTTTCGCCTTAAATCTTTAAGATCTGACTATCTATGTCCCACTACAGCTGGCGTGAAAGTCTCGTATGCCGATATAGTCTTTCATGCTCTTTAGATATGGATAAATCTTCAAACTATTTGTATTTACGTATCTTACTACTTTCTCCAAAGACTAGAGTCAACGTATTCTATCTCTAGAGATAACTTGAAACTTAAATCTATTACTGCTTGCAAACCACCATCACACCCTCATGACCATCATGCAATTTCTACCCACCATATCCATCAAAGCCCTAGGTATGAGTAATGAGAGCCACATGAGTCTTGTTAGAGGAGCGTGGAAGTTTTGCGGCAGGCATCATGTAATGGATATTGGCTCTTTAACTTGTTCTCTACCAAAGACTGTGGAATTGGAAATGTTCTTCAAATGCAACAAGTTAGTCAAAATTAGTGTAATCCTAAATATTGCAAAGTATCCAAAACTGTAGTAGAAACCTTGAACACGCCTTTCATTAGATTGTTAACCTAAACAACCTCCATGGTGGCTTCTCTTGGTTCATGTAGCAATTTAGGGGTCAAGAAAACATGGAATTTGGACTATTCTGTTAGTCCCGATTTTTGATATTTTACTATCTTACATTTTATTGATTCTTTGACACCTAAATTTGAATATCTAGAGTGTAAAATGCTCAATAAATACGATAAGAATAATTTCAAAGAGAAATTTTACTTATCATTCTCTATACCATACATCAATATGTGATTTGTCATTTTTATCATTCTATTTAAATACACACATATCGATGGGTAAATATGTGCGTTTAAAAAGGATAAAAATAAAATAACAAATTATATATCGGTGTGTAGTGTGAATAGAGTAGCATTTCTCTTTCTCTACTCAGAAATTCATAAACTTTAGCAGATTTTAATTTACTTCAACTTACTGAGTTGCATAAGTTCATTTAAAATTCAAACAAGTTAATCTAGCTTAGTAACTGATATATTCTTTTCTAACTTTTTCATTAAAGAATTTTTAGAAAGTCTGGATTTTCTTTTCGGAATACAAAGTCTGTATTTTCATTTTCCCAATAAAAATGCAATTACATTAGACCCAAAAAAAAAAACACTTCCATGGAAATTAGTCTATTAAATCTTTTATTTTGAAATGGCATTTGGATTCATGTTCATATAATTAAAGTACTTAGCTTTATCCTACAGCATATGGTATGGCATGATTTTGAGGCAAAAGGAATCTAAATAAAAGCAGCTTTTACCGATGAGAGGCACACCATTATGGTGCAATTAGTGACTTACCTTAATGTCTGTGCTCTTCCCTAACCCCAAAACGGTCACCAGCTTTGGCCTTCTCTGGTACCCCACCCCACCATTAATTGCTGTTGGAGTTCGAGTTTCATGTACCAAAGAAAAAGGGTAATGAGAAGTTGGAACCCGATATTTCTATTTTCTATGTATATTTTTCATAGAAGAAAAATATATATTTATTTCATAAATAATATTATCAAAACTATGCTGCTGATCTCCTATTCCTTAAATTATTCAATTTTAGGATACGTCTTAACACTATTATATTATGGTGATAAATGTGAGTCTTGAAATTTGCGAACTATAGAACATAGAAAAAATTAGTAATATATATATATATATATTGGATGGATATATAATATAATTTCTTTTCATCATTGAGTAAAAGACTAAAGTCTTGCGAGTGGCCTTGGGTCTTTTAAGACATCACTTCTGCCTGTTCTTTTAAGTGTGCAACCGTGTGAGATGTTTGAGAATCCAATCCTTGGTTTGATACAATATTAAGAGTTCTCTAACATAAATATTTTTTAATGTGTCAATAAGATAATTTGTAAACAAAAACTTTTACTTGAATACAATAAATTCAACACCAATTGACCCATGCACTAACATTTTAGTGTAAAAAATTATTGAATTCCACTAATTGTGAAAAGAGTAACTTGAACGAATGATATGGGTATGTATTTCATCTTTTGTAATTGGAGCTTTGTTTGGGAATTGAGAATCCACAATAGAATTAGAAGAATGGAATGGAAAGTATAAGAAAAAAGAAAGAAATGGAATGGTTGAGTTTCATATGAAGTATCAAGTATGAAATATTACAAGCAAGTGATTAATAATGTTCTTGTTAGTTGTGAAATCAAAATTAGAGCTTCTAATCATCAAAGATCCCGGGAAACTATGGTGATTTGTTTGTCGAAGTTTTTGGTAATTATATTTCTTATGAACATCAAAAGTATCGATAATTGATGTGAAAGATGTGAAAGCCTTGACACTACTAACATAAAAAGTATCGATAATTTCTTTTTTACCTTTTTTAATAATTGTAATGGATCGAATAGCAAATGATATGTGTTTACACAGGGACTTGTAAGTATTTAGAATTTCTAACATAACATCATGCAAGAAATGCTAATTCTTACTTGCATATAATTGATGTGGAAGCTTTAACATATGAAAGTATTGATATAAAGCTTCTTTTTTTTAATAATTGTAATGGATTTCACAGCAAATGATATGTGTTTACTCATCAACTTGTAATTAGTATTAGAACTCCTAATGTAATATAAGTGGAGTCAACACTCATTACTTTAATGTATTGGATTTAGTAATGTATTAACGTATGATAATAATAGGAATGTTACATACAAGTATATTTTAAGTTTTTAACTTCCTAGAAAAAGGAAGAAAAAACAATGACTAGTGACAAAAGACATTGCTTTTATGCGCGGCTTGTTCTAGCGCATGTTTCTCACGTGCCGCTGCGCAATAAAGCTTCCGACGGCTATACGCACCGTACTAACAGTTTCGTCTCACCGAAATCTTCTAGATCTGGGCCACCTTGTCTCCATCCCACTAGCGCGTGGTTGCTACGCGCCTTACACCATACATTAACAGTCTACCTGATGTCGAATTTTTCACTATGTTATCGCTTTTCTTAAACTTTGATCTCGAAGAAGGGACTGTGGATCTCTCCGAAATCATCTCAAGATAACAAGTAACAGTGCACCCGCCACTTTCACTGCTTTCAACGAAGGTTCCACCACTGTTGTAATTTTTTACGAACAACTTATTTCTGTCTTTTAAAATGGCGTCTTCATTGTAGGACATGGGTGAAGACCAAGAAATTGGTTGCAAAAACTCACTTTTTTTCCTTCTTATCCACCACTTTGCATTGTTGATATTGTTCTGTAGTGTTTGTTGGAGAATTCTATTCCCTCCTCTTGTATAATCTTTTCTAATGAAAATTTACTTGCTTGCTTAGAAAAAAAGAAAAGAAAAGACATTGCTTTTATATAATAATATAGAAAATAACATATGACAACCCTTTAGAAGAGTTGATTCCATTTAACATCACCACCATCCAATGTATACAATCTTGGGCACTCTATCCTAACTCTTTGGATGCATTATTAATGAGCAATAAAGATAGTCCATTTGTTGTGTTAATGTGTGGAGACCCATATCCATTTCTTCTCTTGTGGTAAGACCAATTCAACAATCTCTTTTTGCAATTCAACGGTCAGATGCGTATCATTAACAAGCTCTTTCTTGGTGCAATTTTAATACAAATCAAAATCTGTACATATCAAAGAAGCCCCCACAAGTCCCAAATCCTTACCAACTTTATAACAAAGGGAGCTCTTCTGCAGCTACACTCTCCCCACAGCTGTTTCATTATGTCTATTAAAGCATCTTAGATGATGTTTCAGAAAAGCTGAGACAGAACCCAAAAACTCAACATTTGTTTTGCTCCGATTCAGTTTGACCATTTTTACATCTCATTTTCAATGGATAAACCCAAAAACCAAACAAAATCTAACAAGCATATCCACCAAAACCAAAACCAGCAGCCCCTCAAATCTGAGAAACCGCCCTCTTGGTCAGTTGTAAGAGGCCTATTGACCTGTAAAGATCTCCAAACACAGCAAAAGCATCATCAACAACTGGAACAACAAAAGCGGCAACAAAAGCGGCAGCAGCAGCAGCAAGAGCATCGACAGCAGCAACAAGAGCAAGCCCTGGAGGTGACTGCCAATGCCAAGAAATGCAAGAAAATGAAGTGCTCTGGTTCGCTCTGTAGCAACACAAAGGTCATGCACAGACCTGAAACCGGATCCCCAGAAGTCCGCAAGAAAAGGTCCCCCACAATGGGTTCGAGTAGAAATGATGCTTCTACCAGATCCCTGAAACCTCCTCTGCATGAAGTCAATGGGGTTGTTTCCTCTACCACTTCTTCGTTCTCTGCATCTTCTAATTCATCCAGTGGTGGGTCTTTTAGAGGAATGCCTTTCAGTAGATTCTCTGGCTGCTATGAGTGTAGAATGGTGGTAGATCCTGTACTTGGTTTCACCAGAGACCCTTCTCTCAGGGGTAGCATCTGTTCTTGCCCTGACTGTGGTGAGATCTTCATGAAAGCTGAAAATCTGGAGCTTCATCAAGCTGTCAGGCACGCAGGTATTTCACAATACATTCTTCCTCTATAGTTCCATGTCAAGAAGAAATACATTTTTGGTTAAAATACATCTTGGTTCGCTAATTACTGCCGATTTCATACGTGAAACTCCAATCTTTATTCAACCCATGAAGCTAAATCCACATTATCAAGTTCTCAATCCCCTAATATGTGCACAGTATCTGAACTGGATCCTGAAGACACAAGCAAGAACATAGTGGAAATCATTTTCCAGTCAAGCTGGCTGAACAAACAAACTCCCATCTGCAAAATTGACCGCATCCTGAAAGTCCACAACACCCAGAGAACCATCTCGAGATTCGAGGATTATAGAGACTCCATTAAGGCCAAGGCCACCAAACTCCCCAAGAAACACCCACGCTGCATAGCAGACGGCAACGAGCTCCTCAGGTTCCACTGCACCACCTTTGTCTGCTCACTGGGGCTGAACGGCTCCTCCAATCTCTGCAATTCAATCCCACAATGCAATGTATGCAGCATCATAAAGAATGGCTTCAAGGTTGCCGGAGAACCAGCCGGAGGAGCTGTTGAGAATGGGATCCTGACAACTGCGACGAGTGGGAAGGCGCATGACAAAGCTGGAGCGCTGGCGGAGGATAGGAATGACAAAAAGGCGATGCTGGTTTGCCGGGTGATTGCGGGCAGGGTGAAGAAGAACTTGGAGGGGAGTGAGGAGGAGTATGACTCTGTCGCGGGGGCTGTGGGGCTCTATTCCAATCTGGAAGAGTTGTACGTGTCTAATCCCAAGGCTATTTTGCCTTGTTTTGTTGTCATCTACAGAGAGGTTTTAGTGTAATCTGATAAAAACACTGTTGGCTGTGGCTCATTTTCTTGCTTTCTCAATATCTGAGAATCTTTTTGTCTTGATTGTCTGCCGTTTTGCTTGGAAAAACATCTTGTAACCGTTGTATCTACTTCACTTGAAATGGATACATCCATTTAGTGTAAAATATCAGATGTTTAATCATTTCACTTGTCGTTCTAATTGCTAAATAATACCATTCATTTCAATTGAGATGGAGAAAATATTGCTCGCTCATTTGGGTGTGAGATGTGAATATATGAAGAGTTAATAAAGCAAACCAGAATGGACCACCAACAAAACTCACCTATTATTAAAGTGGTCTCGGTGGGTGTCTAGCTTGTTCTTGAATATCACAATGGCATCTTTCCAATTATTTAAGAATTAATAAACTAAAACTAATGGGATCCAAATTCTCATTAATTTATTATATATTTGTTAATTGGACGAGTGTATTTGAGAATTAATAAGAAATTAGAATATTGGTACTGAAAAAGATGGTAACTATAATGATCTATAGTGACAATGACTTGATGATAATAGTTGTATATATGGTATTATGTTGTTGTTAATAAGAAGGATTAAAGTGACAATGATAGTGATGGGGAGGGGACACAAAGAAAATTATTATTCTGGTGGTGATAGTACAATGAAGACGCTTGGAAAAGTTGTAATGGCAGCATAAAGACAATGCTAATGATGTAGAGATAGTAATAATGGTAATGATAACAATGACCGTGTGTGGTATGCCAAGCTAATAGTGATGATGCATGGATGGTGATAGTAATGTTGGTGTAAGTTATGTGAATAACAATGATATTGATTTGAATCAACTTTATCTGATCATTGACTCCATGAGAATAAACAAAACTGATAGGGATACCGGCGTTAGTGTACATTGACATTAACACGAATGATAATTTTCAATTATTTGATGTCATATTAAGAAATGATGTGAGGATGATGAATAGAAAGATGATAAATAAATAAGACTGATAGAGATATAGGCGTCTGTGTATACTGGCATTCACATAAATAGTAATTTTCAATTATTTGATGCTACATTAAGAAATTAAGAAATGATGTGAGGATGATGAATAATACTTATTAATTATGGGTTATGTCTGAGTCAAGGCACAAGACTGCGTTTGGATGTTGAACTGAATTGAGTTAAGTTGAGTTGAGATGATAAAATATTGTTAGAATATTATTTATTATTATTATTATTATTTTAAGATTTGAAAAAGTTAAATTGTTTATTATATTTTGTGTTAAAATTTAAAAAAATTATAATGATGAGTTAGATAGATTTATATTCTAAACGTAGTTGTTTAGTCGAGTTTACCATACAAGTCATTCTATAAAGAAGGGTAGAGACGTTATAACACCACATCACATGCACATGCACATGCTATTAAATGTGTGGGATCACAAGAATTGCAACGACTCAAAAGACCTATAATTGCTTGCAAAGAAAGAAAGGTGAGAAAGATGACTTGCGTAGGACCATCCAATGCTATTAAATGTGTGGGACAAGATTTGCAAGGACCCAAAAAAGACACCTATAAATGCCTTGCAAAGCAAGAAAGGTTGCCTGGATCTATGTCCTAGATTAACATCTGGTAACAGCTTCACCATCAACTTCCTTTCCCCCATTACAATCACATGCAGAGACCATCATATTCGTGGTCCAAGAACAGCAACAATTTCCTCGAACAGTTGCCGTGCATCATTTAGCATCCTCCAGTATCAGTACTTACCCACGATTCCCTCCGGCACCCAACACGTTCCAAGGCGGAACGGTTTGAGTGGCGCATGCCCATGACCATATAAATTTGGCAGTTTTCAGGGTCATGTGCGTGGGCATTTTGTTCTGTGGTTTTTTGTATTTTAGCCTGGATTAGCGGTCGGGCGTGAGTTTTTGGTTTTTGCGGTACGTTTCCATTCTCGTTTTACTGATTTTCTGCCTCCTGTTTTGTACTCAATTGTCTTATGATTTGGGAGTTTTGTCTCCATCTTTGGTGCCAAAAGTTAAGCAACTCGGCATGGGCTTAACTAGCAAGTTACATAATCAAAGATTGCACCCAAAATATTTAAATGGCAAAATAAGCACCAATGCTTTGAGGGGTTGGGAGTTGAGCACTATATCAAAATTCTCTCCATCCAAACATCTTGTATATGTAAGAAAATTTCTAATTAAAAAAAAATTATATAATAATTTTCCAGATTTTTGTGAAAAACAAAATAATTTTTCGAGCAACTCATCAAAAATCTCTCACAAAAATGTCATTTGAAGTGTAAACATTTTTTTTAGTATAAGGTAGATATAACCTCTAACATACCATATCAAGTTACGTTTATTTATAAAATATTTTTTTTATAATTCCTTTTGTGAACTTAGCGTTTCTCAAATTGTGTTCAAACAACTATTCAAATATATCTATCCATAATTACAATCACAAACACAATATGCCATAGTTTGTAGAATTGTTGTTCTCCATCTTAGATTTTATTATCTCTAACTATATCAACTAATATGCCACATTTTAATTGATTTTTTATTTAAGTAAATGACATGTAAAGATGTTTTTTTTTTTCTCCCAAGAAAATTTAAGTGAAGAACTAAAACAAGCAGTCAGTGTATGAAAGAAGGGCATAGGAAAGAAGTCGAAAACTATATAATGGATCTTTTCCGAAAGGTTATTTGAAGTAAATTTCACAAAAAAGATACATAAAAATAAAATATCAAATTGATATGATTAGGTGTAATATATTAGATATATTTTATAATAAAAAAGATTTTCCAATGTAAAGTATAATATAAATTATATTAGTTAAGGACACTTCTACTGTGCTGCCCAACTCTTATTGGGCGAGCTCCTAGTGCAATCTCACTTTTTTTTTTCAAACATCTTTAAATATTTAAAAAAGAATACACAAATTTACTAGTAATAATTTTTTAAGATATTTAAAAAATCAAAGAAAAAAAATTAAAATTTACTAGCTGTCAAACTCAAGGACAAACTAGCATTTTCCATTACTTTAATGAATTTGTTTTGGCGAGATCGTTTTTCAGTATTCAGTTGGCTTGTTTAAAAGGGCTCAAAGTGGATGTGCACGATAAGATCATACAATATAGGGTAGATGGTAATAATAGATGACATGGATGAGTACTAGAAATCCAGCTCTAGTTCATTGTCTATTATTTGATTAGCTTGTCATTAGACCGAGTCTGGTATGGTTCCAGAAAACAGGGGCCAAAACAAGTTTCTGCAGGTAAGTTCTTTGAAGCTTTTGGACTCTGCCTTTTCTGGTCATTGAAAGTGGTGCAAGGAAAGACTAAACCATTGCATGCGTGAAAACAGAAAATCAGAATACTAATGCCGAAGACTGCAGAGGGAAACAAAAACACACTGAAATGATTGAGGGTGAAAGCAACACAACATGGGAAAGAGCTTTTATTGGAGACAATAGCTCAACTGCCACTGGTGTTCGATAGCAAGGGGATCTATCTGTCTTTATGCATTTCAACAGTGACAATATGAGGTGCGGACCGCCGGACCCACCTTGTTTAATTCCTATTGTTTGCTTTGATTTCTGTTGAGTGTTGAGTCAAGCTCAGTCAGCTGGACTGGGGCCTTGTTGCTAGGACCAGCTTTATCTTTTCCATGCACAACCTTTCTTCTTTTTAATGGGTGAATTCCCTACATTACTACTACATAAATAATAAAATTATGTCCTATATCTCACATCACTCTCTCCCTCCCCCCTCCTTTCTTGCGTCAATAGTCCTTGGAGAAAAAACAATACATGGAAATGGAGTTTTGTTCCCAACCATCTATGGATTTGTTTGAGTTGGGGTGCAATTCAGGTGATAAGAGTCATTTCTCATTTTCAACAGTAAGGGTTTATCTTTGGGGTCGCAGCTAATAGCTCGACTTAAAAGCTTTTTTCTTTTTTTCATTTTTTGGTAAGTTAAGAGAAAGGAAAACGGCAGAAATCAAAACAAAACAACATATTGCCAGAAAATCTTATGAATTTACCAAAGTCAAGTCAAAATTTCTATTCTTTTATCATCTTACCTCTCTCAATAACCCTCTGGGTTTTTCTCTAGCTATTAACTATATTACACAGTAGAGTGCAGACACAAGATAAACAATTTGCTAGTGCCACACGTACTAAATGGTCTTCCGGTGTCAAGATAAATATAGATGACAAAAACTATCCTTTTCGATCACTTTAATACTTTTGAGATAAGTGATAATTTTACACAGTATCAGAATATACAGTTTAAGTGATGATTTACCTCGAGCGAGAATGCATGAAGTTGTTAAATAATAATACTATCCAGTTCGGTATTCTTGTGAGTTCCACAGACGACAGGCCCTAAGCAATGAGCACCGTATGGCTTTGTTGGGCTCAAACGACATGTCAGCAATCAATCTTTCTGCATCTTTGAGGCAACCAGCTTGTCCAAGAATATCCAACTATGCAATAATCGTGCTCCAGTTGCTCCAGTTGAGGGTCCACTCCATGTTTAGCTTTCATGGACTTAAAAATATGGTCCATGCCTCTTCAACCAAGCCAGCATCATGTCTACAGGCAGAAAGAGCACCTGTAAAGGTAATTTCATTTTGCTTCAAACTCAATCCTACCTCTCCACAGAGATGTTTACTTGCTTCCATTGATCTTCCATCATGCCAATACCCCCACAATGGTCCCAGTCTCCCACACAAACTATCCTTTTTGGCATAGAATCAAACAAAGCCAACCCATCTACTTCAAGATCCATGTTGACCATATCTCTGAACAAGGAAAAGGCTAGCGAGCTTAAGCCCTTTTAGCACGGTACACACCCTGTGATCAAATCAGACTAGGCTACAATATCTTCTGAAGCCCATTAAATAATCCTATTGCATCCTTAATATTTCAAGGATGTATCTTGCTTAGAGGGGGAAAAGAAGGATAAACACCATTGTTGAGTTCTGTTGAAGGAAGTATTATGGAATGGAGAGAAATTCAACTCTTATATATTTCCTCTCATGATATCGAAACATTCACATCTTTTGATCCAAAAAGCACCAGGAAAAAAAAAAGAACAAAAAAAGAAAGAAAGTATTACATCAAAGTCATGCAGATTTCCTCACATTACACAAAATGGTGAGCAAGATAACAAAAATGATTGGCAAAGTTGTAATGCCAAGGACGAACGTAATATTAATGACACTTCATGTATATACCCCCTTTTAAGGCTAACAATCACAGAGACAAACTATATCATACTGCAAAAAGCTTGGAACTCACAAGTTCTTCCTGAATGATAGGGTTAGTGATATCTCCTCATGCACATCGAAGTCTAGCAATGTTCCCCATCTGGGTCAGTTCATACTTTAGGTTCCATACATAACCCATGCCAGATGAGAGATCCAGTATCTTCATGTAGAAGGCAGAAGAGTAAGAAGAGTAACATGGAATGAGGAATTCCTCGTGAATCAGAGTTGAAAAGCCTGTCTCGCCTGAATTGTAATGGGCTCGTATAAAAATCAAAGAGAATAACCAAAGCCCACTTGTACATGAAAATCATATATGTTTGGCAGCACCACGAGTGATAAATACTAATTAAGTTTGGTTTGCCATCTCATGCTTCATGGATTTCAGTTGGTAATCAGAGAATGTAGAATTTGGATTCATTAGACTCTTGTCGGATTTCTGGAGACATCTGCATTCTGGTAAAGGGTACGTGTACACGGAAGTTTTTCTGTTCAATTTTCTCACTCTTGGTACCATGATCCCCTTGCGGTCGCTTTCATTGAGCATTTCTTTCATCTGATCCTTGAAAGCTTTCCAGCTGCAATACCAGTATTAAAAAAATTTACATGAAACCCCTAAATGTCAAGTTCGAAAGCATTAATCTGATTAGCTATTCCATACACTCAGACCTATTAACTTACGACAAAGGCTCTTGCAGACTAACTTGGGCATAAATTTCACAAGTACTACAAAGCACTCATATTAAGGGATGGAGATGACCTGAGACCCATGTCCTGCAGTAGAACAACAAGCTTTCGTTTATCAGGCATAATGGTCTTAGCATGTCCATCGTAGAGGAATCTTCGGTGACCCATCAGGAAATGTGGGAAGTTTCCACCCTGAGTAGTCACAAAAACCTCACTAGACAAGCATACTATGTAGTCCAGAGCTGCCAATCTTGAAGAAAATCCCTACCAAAGGAGAAAATGAGTGTTAGAGCAAGGTGGTTGAAGCTAATGCCATCAGCCAAACACATGGCAAAGAAAAAACCATTAGTATAAGTATTTGAGCAAACTTTATCTTATTTCTTTATTGCCATCTATCCAATTCTTTCATCGAGTCAAGTTAGTTTAACAGCCAAAAATGCATACTCGAATCTTGTCACTTGTTAAATTTTATCGGTATAAATTGGTGAAAATCATATTCACTGATTGAACTGTCAGGCATTAGCATCATAAAAGCCCAAAATTTACTGTTATAATATGTATCTTGTGCAAACCAATGCGGCAAAATCACCTAGCTTGTAATTGAGTGTGGCCTGCTCGAACCCAGTCAACAGTAAATGTTTGTAATCTCCAATGTTGCTTTTTAAATGGATTGGACCAAGTTCCAACCAATGAATCATCTATCCATATCACTAGCCTTAAAATTTGAGAAACCTTTTCAATAATAAGAAGGCATCGCCACAATTTATCCAGAAATTATTACTAGTATAACTAAAGATGAAAATACCAAATTTAATGGAGTAGATTCTCCAAGTCACCAGGGCTATTTGTAGGTAAAGACTCGGACAAATTGTAAGAGTGTACAAGAGTTAACCTCGTAAGTAGCAAGCTCTTCTGGGGTTGCAAGAGATTCCTTTGTGTGGAGATGGGGAAACATCTTTAGCAGAGGAGCTAAATGTCTTCCTGCTTGGTATATTTTCCCTGATGCCAGATAAATTGAAGTGTCATTACCAAACCCCATGCCACGTAGCATCATCCCAACCTACACTGACAAGAAAAAACAACATCCAAGATTAAAGGTTACTATAAACTTCGACAAATTAAAGATATAGGTAGAGTTCAAACTTCAAAGCCCCACCCCCCTGTTTAACCTCAAAACCCAAGTTCTGTACGGTACTTCTTGCATCCCTGTTTCAGCTCTAACTTTAACCAAATATTGTTACATTTACTACAAGAAAAGTTATGAAGGCTGAAAATCTAATAGAACTGGTTCCGAAAATCTAAAATAAGAAACTTGACTTGCCTACCAAATGACAGAGAAGGGGGGGTCGGGGGGGTGGGGGTGGAGAAGAAGAGAAACTGGACTTGAAATATCAAATCCATCAGGATTATCTCAAAATTGAAGTTCTAAAGGTCATATTGCAATAAAAGTAGCTTATGTTTAGGGTACCTCCAATGGAGATAGTGGGCATTTTCCAGTGATTCGATTGAGACTTGGTAGAATGATATGATCTTTTCGTTTGAACTTCCCCTTCCACACTTTTTCACGAAGTAAATCCATTTCAATTTTTTCGGCCTTTCCTCCATCATACACACAGCATGAAAAAGCCACCATGTCCTACAGGTATTAAGCAAGCACATGTAGCTTAATTGTTCTAGACCACTTAAAATTAGAAGTACCAAATACTAGATCAGAATACAATGATAAATAAGCATTAGTACCTCTTCAAAACGGAGGTGAACGGAAACATACTTCCCACCAGTCCTTGAGCTCTTCTCAATCATTCTATTCACTAATTTATTTGCAAGAGTTGAAATGGGAGAAGAGAACCTCAATGCTTCATAGTTAGTGAGGCATCTCAGGGATTGAATATGAGGTGGGACATTCATTGCCAATCTATTAGCAAAGGGGGCCAAGCGGATAACCCTGCATCAAAAAAATAATCAAGCAAAAGCAACCTAGAAGTTTCAACAGGCGGTAGACAGATTAGGTCAATCTACAAGGTTCATTACATAAATTGTCTGCTATAGCTCAGTTGGCTGATACCATTCTCTCTGAGAGAGAAGAGTTTTCACAGTTCCAATTTGGTAGAGGATATCATGAAATATTAAAAGGGTTTGACCCATACCCTTGCTTCTGCAAGACAGGATAAACTTCTCCCAAGTAATAATTGACAGAAGCCCAAGCTTGGACACGGAAGGTTGGAACATTAGTAATGTTGTAATCATGTCTTTCCATCAATGCCTCGGGTAGCTTTTTCACCACTTTCACATAGTCCTCAAGGGTAGCTATGAAATGATCTTCATCATATATGTCACCAAACTCACTGTAAAAAAATTCTTATGTTAGTCAGTTTTTTGTGTGGGTTTTTTTATTACTTATCAAAAAAAAAAAAAAAATTTTTTGGGTTTAGACAACAATGCATTTGAAAAAGAGAAGTGCTACGGCCACAAAGAGATCTCACAAAAGAAATTCACAAATTGGTGTGGCTTCATATAATACGTTAGATCTACTTTACAATAAAAGTAGCTTTACAATCAAATGTACCACATCAACCCATGTCAGTTTGTGGGATCTCTTTGTGGGCTAAAGCATTTCTCTTTGAAAAAATAAAACTATGTTCATAGGGCAAAAAGCGACCTTAAGAGCACACCCAGAATCCTCATTATGTTGTATATCACTAAATTTACAGTGCATTTCTGGCATGCTTTTTGGTATGCGTTCTATGCCATTTGAAAGGGGCCATACATTAACTCAAAAAATCAAGTTTAACCTCTAAAAACATTACTGATCATTTGTAGGCTTATAAATATCCCAAGTTCCCAACACTTGGTAGCAAAACTTTTTTTTTATTTTTTTTTGATAAGCAAGAAGCAAAACTCAGCAACTACATTAAACAAGGTATTTCAAACCCAGGGAACCTGAGACCCATGTATAGCTCTATGATAGCTAAGGAATATAAAAAGTTTTACAAGCTAACATATAGTCCTTAATAACAGCGAATTTCATCTCTACAGCCAGTACATCTAATAGTAGACAACCATGATATTAGTGACTAGGTATGTGATTTAAAGATTGCTCAAGCAGCTCTATAGTGAGATGTTAAAAGAACAAAATAATTTAGCTACTCACCTTGGATCCCTCCAAACATTATGGAAATCAAATCGAGGGATAACAAGTATCGCATTCAAAAGTCCAGCTACAGCCACTGCATTGCAGATCTAAAAAACACATAATTAAACATTAAGAACAAGCCTGATATGCGCGTAAGAGAGATAAAAGAGTACCAACTTATCATGTTATTGATATCTATCAAGCCTTAGAATAGTGCCCCCATTTAATTTTCCCTTTGGCCGATGCCCTCTTTAATTTCTATATCTCCCTTTTTTCAGGAAGTCCGTTTTAGTTTCTACAAAACTGAGAAAATCAGAAAAAGAATTATTAGAGAAGAATAACATACTGCAGAGCGCTGCTGATTAAGACCGCCATTAGCCTCAACAATTAAGTAACCAGTGGGGCCAGAAGACTCTGAAATTCAATGGGAAATGTCAGTCTAATGGAATTCCTTTACAGTCACGCTTTAAAAGGCAAAAGAATGAAGGAAGCATTTTAGGTTTAAGACAGGATGTAGGTATTCAGGTCCATAGACAACTTCGTACCATTGACCAAAGGAAAATATAAGATAAGAATGCCAAAATATCAGTGATTTTCAAGCACCACATTTATAACATCCCACATCAAAGAGTGGAGAATTACAAAAGTAATCTATGGAAGACATCTTAAAATAAATATGCTAACTTCATAAAATACCAAAACGTCGTCCAACAGTTGAGTTTGGGCAAGGTCTCTGCTCTTTTAGCCTCCTTTTGAATTTCCAGACAGAGGATAACTGTGAGAAGAAACAACATTTTCATCTTGGCTGATCACAACAAATTCATTTGTCAAACATAAATTAAAGAACACAAGCCAAAATAATAGCTTTGCAAAATTATAGTTTAGTTCTAGCCAAATGAAAAATAGTAACAATAAAGATAAGTACGAAGGTAGCTTTTATCCAGCAACACATCAAACAAGCAAAATATGAGAATGTCGATAGCATTGTAATGCTTTGAAAAAAAATACCGCTTCGAAAATATAACTGATAACTCTGTTCTGATTACAAATACCCAAGTTAACAAAGAGCAAAACACAAACAAAAATGTCCAGAATGGAAAGTCATTGTGAGTATCTTTTAACGGAAGGATCTTGCTCTCTGGATCAAACAACATAAATTTGTATTTTGTTGCAGTTCAGGGAATAAATGTCATTTCATGAGTGTGATCACAAAGGCCACGGCCCAAGAAAATTATTCAAAAGAGAATTCCCTAATCGGAATATCAAGATAACGTTCCAGTCATCAATTAACTAAATCAAGACAACCATATCCTCTTTTTCTTTGCTTTCTTATCACGTATTATTTTCCCTTAAACCAAACATTCTGTTTGGCTGCCAAGGAATTCTAAAGATTAGAGTAAAAAGGGAAAAGGAAAACCACAAAAGCGAGAAACTGATACGATTACTCTTTTTTCTTTTTTTGAGAATTAATCTGAACGAGTTAAACCTGCAGGATGTGACCCAATCTTACTAACCAGAGATCTTAAGTAATACTTTCTAAAGAAAAGCGCAGCCAGGATGTTCACATTTACTGTGTCGTACGGTAGTGTATATTCCATGACCAGAAGCAAGTAATTTGCTTTACTCCTGAACCTCAAATTTAGCAATCAGCAAGCATGTCTTGCAAAAATATGACAAGAGAGTAAGCATTTAGCCCACCTGTCGGTCAATTTTTTTTTTTTTTACTTTTCTTTTCCGGCATTTCTTGGCACCCAAACGAAAAACCCCCAAGAGGAAAAGAAAAAGTAATGATGAAAGCGAACCTCGATTGCGGATGAATTATCAGCCTCAATGTCACGCCAGAGCCTGCGAAACATCTCGTGGCTACGGTAGAAGGAGCCAGGAAGAGTTGGACCGGAAAAAAAAGCAGAGAAGGGCCCCACGCACATGAGCAGCCCAGACACGTAAAGGAGGGACAGAAGCAGAAGGTTCCGCCGGAACAGAATGCCGTAGCCGCCGCCGAAGCTCTCCTTAAGGGAGTGAACGTAGTGGACCTTAGACTTCACTCGGCGGCGGAAATGGGAGTGACGGGGAGGTGAGGGAGGTGGACTAGGGGAAGTGTTGCCACAGCCACCGCCACCGCCTCCGCCGCAGTTGTCGCTGGAGTAGCCATTGCCGTTGGGAGGGTGGATCTTGGGTTTCATGGCCATCTTCAACTTCAAGTGCGAGAGAGAGACGGAGAGTAGCACAGTTTGTCGGTCTACTTTGCCCGAAAGTGAAAAAGAAAAGGGTGTTTTGGACTCTGTGACAGACCGTATCTTCTGTTGCGTGCAGATATATATTTATTTTATTTAAAAGTACATAAATCACGCAGACACACTTCCTTTCAGATTTCACAGCGAGAGAGAGAGTATGCTTTTGGAGTTGGAGCCGATGACAGTGACAGAGAAGTGGGTAGAAGTACGTGGATATAGTAAAACTCTTATCCATGATTATTCCTTACTATATTTACGTCGTGGGTTTACGTGCGTTCACTCTATTAATTAACACGATCAATATATCTATTTCTAGGTAGTTTTATTGATTTTAAACGAAAGCACTACTCTCACATGTAAAATCTACTGAAATAATTTCTTTTTATTTAATAGTCAAGAAAATATTTTAAATAAATTTATAATTTATAATTTTTTTAAAAATATTTAAATGATTTAAAAAATATTAAAAAAAGAATTTTTAGCTGTTCGGTGGATCCCTCGATGGGAGTAGCAGCTCCAGATTTTACTACATTACATCCACCATACTCCACACTCCACACTTCATATTTTTTTAAATTTTTAAATTTTTAAATTTGTTTTTGAGTTTATTTTTTTGAAAGTATTTCAAATTTTCTATTCACTATTCATATAATAAATATTTAACAAAAGAAAAAAATTAAAAAATTAAAAAAATATGATGTGTGAATGAATAATAAAAAGTTGTGAAGATTTTTTATTTTAAATATATTATTAATTTATAATTTTGATATTAATATAATAAATCGCATAATAATTATTTCATTATACATTGTATTTGTATATAGTAAAAATTTTTATAAAATATTATTATAATATAATTTTTAATATTAATTTTATTTTAAGATTTAAAAAAGATGAATTGTTTATTATATTTTATGTGTAAATTTAATAAAATTGTAATAATTAAATAAGATGAGATGAAATAATTTATATTATGTAACCAAATCAACACTTAGTATTGCATCTATTTCTTTTTATATTGGATCATTAATCAAGTTACGGTAGTTACCGCATTAGAGAACTTCGAAAAATTCAAATCTTCTAATGAAATAATTGGTATTTTATTATTTAATATTATTCATATAGAAATCTCAAATAAGGCCATGTTATGTCTATATATATCTTTTAAATTATTTATCTCTTTAATAATAAACACGTAGATTCATAAAAATTACGTAAATATAAGAATAGATCGAGATTCGTTTAAAAAATTAACTGAGTTTTTCGCTTTGCAAAGATTGGATTGAGTTAACAATGTCCACATTCGATCCAATGCACATGCTGATCACGTGTCATAAACAATGCTTCTTGAGAAACATGTGCAAAGAAGAGAACTGTTGTTTTTACCTTTTTGTAAGGCAGTTCTGTAATTGCACTATAAATCAAAGGGTATAGGGCAGTCATCACTATATAGTATTTTGTGATCTGAGGACTAGTCTCACCGATAAGAGACGTTAATATTTAAAATTAATTCTATGTGATCTGTTATAATTATTTTATAATAAAAATAATTTTATAATTTAATATATTGTATCAAATTACGTTAATTTATAGATTTATTTTTATATAATTTTTTTTTTTACTTAAAAGTATTTCTCCATTTAAAACTTTGGACGGATACACCTTTATACCGTAATCCCTATAACATTTTTAATTTAAGTACATAAATATTTATAATTATAAAAAAAATTACATGTCTATTATTTTCTGGATAAAATGGAAACGTGGCGATGGAAAAAATTGGTTGTTGCCGGTTGGCATCAGATCAGGTGGCAAAATGTAGGAAAAAGAGAGCCGAGAAGTCTCCGAGACTTGCGGCTGGCTCATCCTCTTTTCTCTTTCTTGTTTACAGAAGCAAAATTTGCTTTCAGAATGTTTTCTTTTGACTATGAAGGGCATCTGTGTAAAATGGTACTTATATTTATTTACTTTTTTATTTTATTTTGTCTTCTTCTTTGGATCTGGCACCCACCAACTCAAGGCTGGAGCTTTACCTTTTCATGCTGGTTGCTTTTTTTTTTTTTTTAATTATAAATAAAGAATTGCGAGTGCTGGCACACATTCTTATAGCCTTGTGCATTTTTCCTTTCGAGAACATATCCTTTTATTCTAATCGATTAGTTATATATATTTTTATAATTTGTTTTTATCTAAATTGTTTTAAGAGGGATGCTAAATACAGTTAAAAATTACACAAGCACAACATATTTATTTTGAAAAAATAAAATAAAATCTACATGTGCATCTCATATGTACTTTTTTTTTTAAATAGGTGAAATACTTACACACTTTATGACTACAAATATCATTTATCTTTAATTTAAATTCTCTGTATTAATATTAAATTATTAGCATTGAGCGTTTAGATTAGAGTTTCGACTAATTTTTGTAATGCAATGACACTCGACAAAAAGTTTTTCATAAGTATATTTCGGTAATCTAAGAGAAATTATTTTCAATTTGATAACTCAAGGATTATGAATGCAAGATTTTAAACTCAAGACATCGATTTACTAAATTCAACTCGGATCGATCTTAATTAATAACTCGAGATTTACTTAATTCAGGATTACGATGGTGTAGATCCGATCTTTTTGGGTAGTCCAATCAATTATCTCGATTAAAACAAGAGTTAGACAATTAGTGAAAGGGAAAAAAAAGGTTTAAAGACTTGGCATTTTTTTAACTATCCATCACCAATCCATATGACATGCTGCGAATGAGATGACACCCATCAACACCATGAAACCAAACTCCCTTGATTATAAAAATATCAGTTTTCATCAACCCAGACTGACATGAATGAATTATGCCAATGAGCTGAGAGTAGCAAGGAGTTATGGGTGGGTCTGCAACTCCCCTGTTTTGTTACTTATTAATGTGATGGGGGCAATGGAGGGAGATTCAAATTCATGACCCAATTCAATAGCCAGTTTGTTAGATACAATATCTAATTGCCTTTGTCGTAAGTGCTCCACTGCACTCACCCCTAAATATAAACAGATCGATCATAGATATGATGCCCAAAGTGGACCTACAACTCATTACACCCAGCCAACTTATCGACTTTACTAGATAGTGGATATCTATATCATTTTGTATTGTTTTTTTTCACTATCTATAGTTCCACATGAGCAGAGTGGCACATGAGTTCAGCACAAATGATTAAGATCTGACAAGTATTGATTTCAAATGGTATCAGTTACACTAGGGTGATGCGCGGAAAGAGTAAAATTCCTCCCTATAAAGAAAATGCAAACATTTGAGAAAGTGAACCCAAATTAACCGGCGAGAATAGGCCAGACTCTTTACTCTGACAATAATGCAGCTTTCATTACATCCCACATGCTCCAACCCTATCGCGAGGTATGAGGCGTAGTTCAGAACCATGTTTCAGGAAGACATTGCCTGCAAAACAAAACAATTGTGAAAACCATCGATCTAAATGCAAACATTATACAAATTAGGGTGCCCACCCAACAATCCTAACATGACATTTCAAAGCTCTTTTGGGTGATGTATGAATATAGCAACATGATATGGTGCTTTTCAGCCTTTTATTTTTCTTTTTATAATTCAACAAGAAAAGGCATAAGAAATATCAATTGTAAAGGACCAATCGAAATAATATTACTTGAGTCGTCATCATTATTATCATAGTAACATTTTTCTGACCGCTTTTAGCTAGTATATAAGCATGGTGACATGAAGTTTACCATGTATGGATTATAGATAATAAAAGCTAAGAGGTGAAAAGAGAAAAGTAATGAGAGAATGTAAGGCAAGAAATAAATCAACGAATGAATTGTTTACTGACACATGGACAACCTTTTCTAAGAACAATATGCAAGGAGCTTGAAACATTAGGTATGTTACATTCACAACGTGGTCAATGAACGAGAAGGGAGGTTGATATATTATATCTTAAAGTGAGTTATAGACACAATTAAATAGTATAACCATCAGTATAACCATCATTATATACTGATAAAAAAAAAAGTATAACCATCATTATATCTTAGTGTCGCATACTCTATGCTTCTTTGACAATTATTGAAGAGCTCAATTCACTATCAAATCCTTCTACTGCATATCAATTGTTATTGTTTCAATTTGTGTGCATCCAATCGTCCCAACTTTCAATTAAGATAAGAAAGAACCTCCAGCAAAATCTTTATCCATTAAGCAGTGGAAATACTATTTTGATTAAGATTATGCCCTTGCTCTTGCAACAATGGCCTAATTGTATTTGCTACACAGCTTATTCTTACTATTAAATTATTTGTTCCCACTTGTTGAAATAAAAAAAAAAACACTGAATTTTCTATTTTATAGTTTTGTTTGTCTGGTAATTAAAAGCAAAGGGTTAAAAATGTATGTTCATAGGAAAATATTAAAATGGGGGGAAAGCTAACTTCAGATATGGGAATATGGTTAGAGACACAGAGGCCATAACAGCACCAATATCTAAAAGTGCACAAAATCACATTGAGATGTGATTATAATCATCTAAACAAAGATTATATTGTTGTAATTATAATCATAACTGCAAATAATTCTAACCAACTCCTTGCTAAGAGCCTGTGCACCCCTGAGATTAGTCAAGATGCTGTTCTTGGAAACCCGTTGCCAATAAGAAAAAAAAAAAAATTCTAACCAGTCAAATAACGTCAACATAATTGGGGACTGCCAAAAAGAATAAATTTTCATCATTCCACCCTATCTAAGCCCATTCCAACACCCAACTTGCTCATTTAAAAGACTAATCTCTAAAGCATGTGACTACAGACAACAATGGCCATTAACCTACTGCAAGCGTCCTACATTGCCCAGCCTTGAACTAGACTACCTCAATTTTAAAAGATCAAGCATTACACTGGTGGAGTCAATAACTCTAACGCTGCATGCTCCAAATTCAATCATGCAAAAAAGAAGTGAGAAAGCACTAATAAGAAAATAGACAAATGGAATGAATAAATCAATAATTTCCTATCTAAAATAAAAAAATATAAAATAGACACACACTCATGAGTCATAAAAAACATCATATCTAATATAATATAGCTTAAAACTACAATAGTCAGATGAGTACAAGAACAGCAGTTGACAGGAAGAACCAAAACTAAGCAATAGAACATCGGAATACCTGCACTTTGTTGAGGATTGATTCCAACACCATCTGCATGCATGAAATATGATGAATTAAACATGCAAAGAACAAAAAGTGAGAAACAATGGAAGATCTTGGATGAAAAGGTAAGTATTGTAACTCTAAGGCTGATAATATCTTGTTAGAGAGAGAGAGAGAGAGAGAGAGAGAGAGAATTTACGATTGAAAAATGAACAAGAGATATGTTGAGTGTTTCAAGTTTCACCATGGCATAGATAGGCTAAAGTGAAATTGAAAAGCTCTAAATTTAAAGAAGATGACATGCATCCATTGAGCTATCTTTCTGTCAGTGAGAGGACAGAGGGTAATGATGCCACTCGGTACATTTGTTTTTTTTATAAGTAACGTTGGCAATAAAAAGAGAGAGGGAAAAGATAAAAGAGGCCAAAGGGGTTTGTTTTAGAAAGACGGAAAAATAGTATCACTCTTCTCCTAGATCTTAAGAAGGATAAAAGTGCAATAATATTAGCAAGTGGACAAGTTTTTTTTTTTTTTTAAATATCTGAAGGCAAGAATGCTGGGTAATGGGCATGTTGCACAGTTTAAGTCCCTCCATACAAAGTGGTTATGGTAGCACATTGGGAATGTTATAAAACCAAAAAGAATCATCTCATAGTCATACATAACATACACAACACCCTAATTAGCATGACTGCAAATCAACCTTCACAGGAGTCAGAAGCTTTCATCTGAACTTACTCCATTTTCCCTCTACCACATCCGCTGTGTCATTTGGAGGCCCTTGTTAAATTTCAAGAAACACAAAAGCCAAAGAGTGACAAAATCACATGGTTGCAACTATATGCTCCAAAGATCTAAGGGACCTCCTAATTTACTAAGGCCAGGCGTGACTTGTGTATCTATGGATCTGATCCATCCTTAGAAAGTCAACTCTTCATAACTGCAACACTGCGATTGGAAGCATCATATCCAAATTTTAAAAAGTAACAGCATACTCGATCGGGTACTGTAGATAATTTGATTTACTTCCTATTGAATAAAGCATGGCTACAATCTATAAACAAGTGCCGGTTTAGCCTCACCCATTAATTAGGTGACGCATTAGGTCTGTGGGTCAGGAAACAATATAAAATGTTCAAGTATTCAAATCCAGCTAATTATTACCTTAAGAAAGTAAAGTCGCTTCTTACAAAATGCGCAAAAGTTTGTCTTTTGAAACATCCAATGTAAAATGTTGTAATTAATATAAATTAACTAGGTATATCATAAGAGTCTCAACGACTTCAAAACAGTGAAAATTGTAATTCTCTTACATAAATATTTACATGGATTTATCGGTCTGGCAAGCTAATAAACAGAATTGGCTCTCTACCTGTCTCAGCGTAAAAATATACACCTAAACTACTCTAATCGAGACCTCAAGGGGTTCCTTATCGATTGAGCGGATAAAGTTATAATTTCCTCGTTAAATTATAACCTGGTCAGTAATCGCCAAAAATAAATGGCGAAAAAATTCGAAAGTAAGAGGATGAACGACATGCAAGGAAGGCCCTAGATAAAGAGGGAAATATGTAATAACCGTTCGTGATAATAGCGCTGGTCTGGGGAGGCACTTTGAACTCTTCGGCGGCGAATTTGAGAACAGCGGTGAAAGGTGCTGCCTCCGGAACGCTAAACCTGAGAAAGAATTTGCGAGAATCCGCGAATAAGAATCATGGACTCAGAAATTGGAACATTTATAGATATATATATATATATTGTGAAGGGTTAGGTTTTACGAACACTTTGAAAGGAAGCTTTGGATCGGAGGTGAGAGTCACTTTGAAGGAGACCTTTCCACCACCCTCGTTCGCCATTTTCTTGACTTAATTTACAATGGCCTTGTTCCTTTTTGTCTGCAGCGCCTGCAAATTTGGGTTACGTACACATTACCTGCAATTTTCTTTTTCCTATTTATTGACAAACAAAATAGTATGATTTGGGAAATCGATTGACAGTTCTTTATTTTTAAGTAAAAAATTAAAATTAAAAATAACAAATTTGAAAATAGAGAAAAAAATAAATAAAAAATCATTTACGAGAGATGAAAAAGTAATGCTAGATACAAGCTTAAATAGACAGACTCTATATATGCCCTTGTAATTTATTAATTTTGTAAAAAAGTAGACCCCACTTTAAAAAATATAAAAAAAATTATTCTTTATTAGTGAGACAATTTTTTTTACAAAAAACTTGCATATGGTTTATATCTAGCATTACTCTTGTATGTGACCTAGTTCAATTGTGTATTTTTTTTTTTTATTGTAAATGAAATAGAATCACATTAATTTATAAAGAAAAAATCTATTTATCATCCTATTTCTCGGCATCATCTCATTATCTAATGATGTAATATTAGATGATAGATTCACAAATGAAATATAATAAATAATATTTAATTATCTAATACCACATCATGAGATGATAAAAATTAAGAAGATGATAATTAGAAAAATGAGTAACATTACTCATAAATAAATTTATTTTTATAATATTTCTTTATCGACACAATACTTCTCTTCTTTTTTAAAAAAAAAAATTGTTATTATACAATACTTCTCTTTTTCACGAGTGATGTAATCTCACAACCAGAAATTAAACACATGATTTATACCTTATCCAAATTACATGTCAAAGCCAAAAACTAGGCCTTTTTGATTTATCAAGTACTAAAATTCGAATTGAGAAGTAATACAATTATAAAATTATTACACAAAAATAATCTTATAAATTGACGTAATTTTATAAATCTGTCAGATTTACTTTACAATAACTTTACAATTTGATAAACTACAACAAGCTACATCAATTTATAGAATTATTTTTGTGCAATCACTTTTATGACTAGAGTATTTGTCTTAAGCAAAACAGTTTGTCTTCCATAAAGCTACATGCCTACTGGTGAAGTACTGTTAGGGACCCCAGTTTTGTCCCTAAATACTAAGTCCACGAGCATGCCTTGGTGATGATGGTGACCGAGTGTCAAGCCTTCTTGCTTGGCCTTGCACGTATAATGGCAATGATAGGTTCCTAGGTTGATGAAGATATGGTATTTAGTGATGGAAATGATGATGATGATGATGATTTCAAGTGATCTAAGTGATGATTATGCGTGTTTGATGCAATGTGGAACGGTTTAAAGGTTGCCCTTGATGTTGGGGCCACTTGGATGATGTTTAGGGTTGGAACGTGAAAATAGGCTAGGGTTCATGTGGTGGCTAAGGGGAATTTTGAGATTGGGAAGAGTTAGCTTAGGGTTGGAGTCTAGGATGAGATGCTAGGGTTTGGAAGGATGTGGATGAATGAGGCTAGAACTCCTAGATTGATGAAGTCTATTTGAAAAAGATAAGAGTTCGGTTTAGATAGGAAAGATGGAGATGGATGGTGTTTGAATGAGTCTAGGGTTATTCATTGGGTTTAAGGATTGACTAAGGTAAGATGTGATTTGAATATGACAAGAGGTTGGAAATCTTTGGTTGACTTGAGTGATGGAGTGATTTTAGGGATGGAGTGATTCTAGGGAAGTTCCTAAAATCAATGGATTGGTTGAGGTAAGATAAGGAATATATGGTTTGTATGATGGGTAAGGTGGTTAGGGCTGGATTTTAAGTGATAAGATGCATGGGAGTTGTTGGGAAGTTGAAATTTGACTAAGGCAAATGATGTATTTCGAATTTGGAGGGATTGGAAGATGGAAGATGAGTTCCTAACTTATAGGAGATGATTTAGGTATTGGTAGGATGTTGGTTAAGGCAAGGGAAGAAGTCATGGGTTTAGGGTTTGAGTGATTTAAGGGTGGTTCCTAGAATTAAGGGATTTAAGATAGAAGATAGGATTTGACTGGGATAAGTCAACTTCCCTAAAGTTAAGGAAATTGCCAAGTGAGACTCTTGTGAGGTGGTTAGGGTTTATGGAAAACAAGGGTTTCGGCTAGGGCTAAGGTGTATAATGGTGGCTAGTTATGGTAAGTGACTATTATGGAGAGATAGGTGGACAAAGGAAATTTCGGCTAGGTCAAGTGGGGGTGAGGGAATGTTAATTTTGGAAAGTGGAGCTTATAGTGTTTTTGCTAGGGTTATGGAGATTATGGAGGCTAGGTCTTATGGTATTGATGTGTATGGAAAGTAGGGCAAATAATATGTTGGCCGAGATATGTGAGTGGGAAAGATCAAATTGGTAAATAGATTGTATTTGTGGTATAAAAGGATGCAAGACAATGTATGAACAATGAGAAAAGTTATGAACAAAGGATGAATGGACTCAACAAAAGAATATGAAGACTCTCTTTATGGTTTGTATAGATATTTTGAGAAACTAAAAAATACTAAAATTGAGATTTAGGATGTCTTTGATTTATAAGAAAGTAAAGATGAATAAGATGGAAAACAAAAGAACAAAGATAGACAATGGAATGGAACAAAACAATACTCATAAGATAGATAGATAAATCACTATTGATTCACGAATTGCACAATAATGAAATAAGATAGATTGGATCACCACTTATTCACGAATTGTAAGGTGATGATCCTCTACTAGAGATTCACGAATTTCACCCAAGTAGCCCAAGTGCTAAGTACCAAAAAGTGTTCTTCAAGAACACACCCAAACTATTCCACAAAGGAAAAATGTCAAATGATCAAAGATCCTCAACTAAGAAGTTAAAGGTCTTATTTATAGAGTTTACAAAGTGAAAACCCAAATAGGTTCCTTGAAATATAATTAAATAAAATAAATTAAGATAATAAGATAGCATGACTTTGAATGGCCCCATGATGGCCCATGGCTAGGTTGGCCCTTGGTGGCCTTGGTTGGCCCATGGCCCATGTTTGGCATGTGGCTAGCATGACCTAGGCATGAACTGGGCATGGGTTGCCTGCTGGTGCTACCCACTGGTGCACGGCTGACATGGTCTAGGCAAGGGCTGGCTGTTGGTGATGATGTTGTTGTGCACGTTGGCATGGGCCAAGCTGGTGTCTGGCATGGCTGCTGATGTGTGGCTGGTATGGCTCAGGCGTGGGCGGTGCTGGCATGGCTGGCATGCGTGTGGCCTAGGTGCTGGTGTTGATGGTGGCATTGCTGCCTGGCTGCACATGTGGCTGCTGGCCTGCTAATGCATGGGCACACTGGCCTGCTGCTGGGCAGGGCAGGGCGCATGGCTGTGCATGTTGGCCTGCTGCGCACTGGGCATGTACATGCAGGCGTGCGCGCGTGGGGTGTCTGCGTGCTCAGCTGGCACGCTGTGCGTGGTGATTGTGCGTGCTGGGCATGTCTTGACCTGGCCCTGACATGCTGATAGCGAGGCCATGTGCTGTTGGTGCTGGCCTGGCATGGACCGGGTAGGGGCCTGGGTGTGGGCATGGCGTGTAGTGCATGGGCGTGCGCAACGGCACAAACATGGGTATGCAGCGTAGGGTCGCACACATAGGCGCACGCATGGGCGTGCACAGGGCCATGTGGCGCTGGGGCTTGCACAGGGGTGCAAGCATGGGCGTGCGCATGCTGGCCCATGTGCTGGGTTGCGCACTGCCACTAGTCTTGCCCTAGGCTGTCAAGGACATGTCATGGCTGGGGCCATGACATGCATGCGGCATGACTGTGGTGCTGTTAGGTGGTTGCCATGACAGGGGCCATGGCCTGTCTGTGGGGTTGCCCTGGAGCATGCCATGGCATGACAAGCCTGTGGTGCTGATGGGCTGCAGATGCTACTGGCCAGGCTGATGGGCGCTATGGCTGCCTGGTGGCCATGCTGATGGGCTTTAAGGCATGCTGATGGGCGTGCCATGTCATGTCAGTGACAGTGTCAAGGCATGGCCCGTGGGGCTGTCAGGACATGTCAGTAGCAGTGTCAAGAGGCTGTCACGGCTGAACCATGGCACAATCAAGATGGAAAATGTGAGCTATGTTCTAATTGACCCGTGTCATTTATGCAATCTTCCTAAGACATACACTAGACCCTTAGGGAAGTCTTCTAAAGTCGGGCTTGACCCTAGGAGTGGCCCCATCTTGGATGTCTCTATGCATGCCTAGGATCTTGTCCTAGTGCGGTTTTTGATGGGATCCTGACAAGTACCCATAAATCACAGTTCACTCCACCATACATGCAGCAGCTGTTGATTTTTTCATCAAGAACTGACACAAGAACCTGTTTATGATCCTCAAGCCTTTCTTCATGTTATTCCTCAACTGGTTAATTCAGAGGCAGATAACTCTCTTGAAAGATGTCCCAAAGGGTAACGTAAAACACATTTATATCCCAAATATACATATATTTGTCCAAAAGGTGGCGTCAGGGGCTCCTGTTAGTACATTTTATCTATATTTTTTTACATGTATTTTTTAACATTTTTAAATATTTAAAAAAATTCACAACGTTATTAAAAAAATACTTTTTTAATCATTAAATAAAAAATTTAAAAAAATCAGCGAGAACCCCCGGCAGGAGGACTAGCATTTTCCTTATCCAAAAAAGTTTCAAGGAGAGAAATACTTTATCTATAAATAGATTTCACAAGAGTAAAATTACGAAGTGACATTTTTGTGGGATACTTAGATTGTAAATTTATTTTTATTATAAAATAGATCTAATATATTATATAAAATCATATCATATTTTGAGTTTACTTTTATAAGAAAAAAAAAATTGTGGGCGTTGCATCCGGGCCTAATAGATTTTATTTATTTATTTTTATAAGAAGTTGCTTTTGTGAGTGGCAGAACAATATTTGAATCTATTTCATTAGCGCATGAGCTTGCTCCCTTTAACCTCTCATGCAAATGAGATTCTATAAAAGTAAATTTATAAAGTGACATAATTTTATATAATTATTAAATTTATTTTTTACGATAAAAGTAACTTTAAAATTTATCATAACACATTGAGACACATTATAACTTTATAGATTTATTTTTATGTAATTTTTTTTTACTAAAATTTTTCATTAGGATAACTAAATACAATCTGGTTTTTTTTTATAGAAATTAAAAAACTTGTACCATCTTTACAGAGTTTATAACAATGAACATGACAGGATCAACAAGTTTCTAAAGAAGTTTCAAAACTTTATTTTTAATTTTTTAAATTTGACATGTCGGTACTATGGAGAGTGTATACAGCACCAGGTTGCAAATATGTATATATATATTTTTATAAAGTAAGCTCGAATTAACCCTCCAAGAAATTAAAGAAAACATGAATCAGAGACCACCATATCTCATCCGAAGATTTCGAGCCTTTTGATGATTCGTTGCAGACCAGCCTGTTGTTATGATATGTGCACACTGGTTGATTCCTGAGGTTCGACATTAATTAATTTGTTCAGTAAGTACCGATAGCAGAGCATGAAAGTTGAGTGGGAAAAATATTATAAAAGTACTTAAAAAAGTTAGTTTTCAAATAGGAATGTAAGTACGTACTAGTTTAGCATGGGATCAAAATATATTAGAATAATGCTACTTGTAATACTACTGGTGTAACATTGACTTAGGCCTAATATAAATATAAATATAAATATTTTTTAATTTTTAATTTTTAATTTTTTATTTAATTATTACCTAATCATTATTCAAACACAAACCCAATAAAATTTTTCTAAACTTTTAAACAAAATATAAGAAATAATTCAATTTTTTCAAATTCTAAAATAAAAATTATATTATAATAATATTTTAACTTTATAATATTTTTATTCAACCTTTTCTTTCTGATCATTTCTCAAAATTCAATAAAACATCTTAAGTCAAATGATTTCATAACTAATATTTACAAACTATTTTATTACTATTCTCAAACTATTTTTTATGGAAATTGCGTAAGGTTGCACACTTTAGAACAATGTTTTGAATACCGTACCGGATGCCGTACCGGTCAAGTCATTGGAATGAAATATTTCAGTACCGGTACCGTTTCGTGTACCGTTTCGAGATAACATTTCGGTATATGAATAAATTATATATATAAATTATATTTCAAAATAATAATTTATATATAAATAAAATATATATAAATACATAGATATATAAATTATAAATAGTCTAGTCTAAATTAGGGGTCAAAAAATGAACTTATAGCTTGAAAATATGAAAAAAAAAAAGCCAAAATATCGGCCGGTACCGGCCGATACGGTCGGTATTTCGACCGGTACGGAACATAGGGTGTACCTGTACTGGTCCGGTGGCCGGTACGGAAAATACCGGCCGGTACGGTACGATATTCACAACACTGCTTTAGAATCATTTTATATATCGTTATTCTTTTTTCTAATAGCACAAGTTAAAAGAAAATGTCTAGCTTCATTTGCCAATATTGGTACAATATGTTTTAAAGTTATGTTATTTATAAGCATGTGGCCGATAGCATATATGTCCTCTACACCAATTTACAAATATATATTTTCATATATAAGTTTTTATAGTACGTAGTTATATCAAAATGCATGCAAGATATATAATTAGATTTTTTTCAATATTTTTAAACGAAACACTAATCAAAACACTATAGAGAGCTGGCTAGGTCATCATTTTTAATCCATTATTTTGACATAAATGTTGAAGAAACCTTAAAAATACTGGTGATTCAATGGATTATGAATATTATAATATTGTATGAACTATAAACATTACCTGGATGAGCAGAAAGCGACGACATAGTCTGTTCCAGAGCACGTAAATATGTTGGTGGGATCGTCGTATGCATAGCTATACGCAATAGGGCAGACTGACTTGAACTTCTTCGAATAATACGTTGGTTGACACGTCACTGGGTTCCCAAAAATGACCCCTCTGCAACAGTACTCGTCCGTGTTGAACACGTCGCACGCGCTCCGGCACGCCACGACCTTCCCGTTGGCCTTCACGGCTAGCTCCGACAGGCATTGTGTCCTCAAATCGCCATCGCAACCGGCAATGCTGCAATTCCCACTGTCGTGTAAGGGCGTGATGGCTACCGGCAATTTGAAGTTGTCCACGAGGCTGACATCGTAATAGTCGAGTGCTGAGAGGGTGAATTCCGCTAGGGAAGCCGGGGTCTTTCCGGAGGCCGTGCACTTGAGGGAAGAACCGCAGGCTCCGGTTTGGCATGATCCCTTGCCGTTCTTATCGAAGTTGCAGCCTGTCCGACCCCAAATCCGGCCGACCCAGCCGGCTGGTGCGATGAAAACTATGGACTGGCCTGGTTTCAGCTCGAAACCGCCTCCGTTGAAGCTCCCCCCTGGTGTAACTCTAGGCCAGATTGTCTCCTCGCAGTTGTTTATAATGGTGAAGACTCTTGCAGACTCGAACACTTTGGCTCCTGGTCATGCATGGCCATCCAAGGAAAATTAGATGATCATTTCCATTCCTACGATAATAAAACAGTGCAAAAATTGCCACTCTATGCACGTAAGGTTCAAGAATGACTTGAGTAAGAAAAATGAATAATTCTACTTAGCATTCTAAATATCACGCATTTTTTAATTTTTTAAAAAAAATTTTCATAATAAATATATAGTATATAGATGATATGTAGAACAATTTAATTACTTTAGCAATAATAAAATAAAATAATAAATAAATAAAATAAAATAAAAAATTTAAAATATGTAAGGTGTGGTGTGAGATAACGTACATCCCTCAAGAAAAATATCCCATACATCAATTTAATTAGGTCCAAATTTAAGGGCTTTGGTAGTAGGAAAATAGACACATAAAATGGGCTTTAAAGTATTTATTGTTGTTAGTATAGATTTTCCGAATAAGATTAACTGTTTAATAAATATTATAAGATCTATTTCATATAATGACGACATGATCTCACTATTATTAGAGACTTTCAAACTCGGGAAAGAAACTGAGAGAATGTTGAAAAGTAAAAAGCAATACATAAATAAAATTAAGAGCAAATAATGGAGAAGACAAAGATAGACTAACGTAGTAGATACCTGATGAAATCATGATAACTAGAACCCTGCAGAGAACTGGTAAAAGCACATGAGTATGAAATGCCATTTCTTCTGGCCTCTCTTTTTAGTTAGTTGTCTGTGGGGTTAGTTAAATAAGTTACACAACAAGCTAGAGAGGTAGAAATGCAGCACTTGATATAAAGGTACTGGTAGATCAGTTGAGAAGAATACGTGTGGAGTGAGGGATTCTAGTGGATCAAAAGCATGCACTTTTGTCCATTGCGAGAAAACTCTACTACCAAAAGACTGTTAGATTCCTTTCCTGATCCTTGAATGCAAGTTTATTCGGGTTCCATTCTTTACTACCTCATTACTTCACCTTTATGTTAATTAATTCTAACAACCAACGTGAAGATAAGGATGAAGGAGGAAATCTAGACGATAACAACTCTTGTAAATCTGATACACTTTCAAATAAACTCTTGTAACAGATTCAAATGTATCAAAACTTCTATAGATAATATATGTTGATCCTCAAGAAAATATAGAGGAAAACATTCTCACAAAATCTATTTGCCAATACTTCTTTATGGTATTAAGAGCCACAAAGACATACGTCGAATATCCATGGCCTCGATCCACTCTGTCTTCTTCTAGTAATTCCTCCACATCCGCTGCTAATTCTCTCTCTCCCACCCAACTTCATCACTTTATCACTATTAAACTATCTCGTAACAACTATTTTCTATAGCGGGCTCAACTAATCCCCTACCTCTGCAATCAAAATCTCTTTGGCTACCTTGATGGCTCCCTCCCCTACCCAACTGTTACTATCCCTTCCTCCCCCACCTCCTCCATCCACATCCCAAATCTAGATTACTTTCACTGGTCACAACAAGACTACATTATACTAAATGTCATCCTATCCTCCCTCACCAAATCCTTACTCACCCAAGTCATTGGTCTCACCACCTTTAGAGATGTTTGGCTCACATTGGAAAATATGTTTTCATACACTTCCTCTGCTTACATTCTCAGTACTCGTTTCCAACTCTCCACCCTAAAGAAAGGATCCCTGTCTTTCTTAGATTATTTCACCAAAGTTAAACATCTCTCTAATATTCTATCTGCTATTAGTCACCCTCTTAGTACTTCTAAAATTACATCCTACCTCCTCGCTGGTCTTCCCTCATCCTATGACTCCATAGTCACCTCTGTCACAGCCACTCGATTAGATCCCATGTACCCAAATGACTCATATATATGGCCACCTTCTCACTCATGAAACTTGCTTTGACCAACAAAACACCTCCTCTGAATTCAATATACCCTTAGTACACCTTGTAACCTCTTCAACTGGTCATGGCCATCGAGGTTCTCCATCAAACAATCGTGGTGCATCTCAGTTAGGCAATTGCTCCAGAGGTAGGGGCGTGACTCCATAATATTGCTTCCTAAACCCAACAAAGTCCCTTTTCTAGCAAACCCCAATATCAAATATGGTAAAAAATAGGCCATACAGTTGCAACATGCTGGCACAGATTTGATCAACAATTCAAGACCTCACCACCTGCTCAAGCATACATAGCTCATCCTTAAACAACTCTCACTCCACAAAAAACACCCTAATATGACCAAAACTGGTATCCTGACACTGGTGCCACCACCTACATTACCTCCAATCTCAACAACCTTACTCTCAATACAAACACATATACAGGTCCTGATCAAGTCTAAGTTGGCAATAGACAAAGTTTGCATATTCTTCACACTGGTTCCTCCCTTGTCTACTCATCTACAAGATCATTTTTCCTCAAAAACATCTTACATGCTCCTTAAATTAAAAAGAATTTACTGTTAGTTTATCAATTCACAAAAGATAATAATGTCTACTAATTTGAATTTCATTCTTCTTTCTTCTGTGTTAAGGATCCATCCTTGGACGCTATCTTTTTCCAAGGTCTGAGTAACAATGGCGAAAGAGTCTCGGTCCCACAATGGCATGCTTGCCTTGGGCACCTTGCTTTAGTTACAATATAAGCAATCATCTCCAAACATCATCTTGTAGTCACCAAAAATAAAACTTTCTTAGTTTGTCATGCCTATCAACTAGGGAAGAGTCATAAATTGCCTTTCTATTTGTCTACTTCTATTTCGTCTAGCCCATTTGAATTGGTATTCATTGATGTACGGGGTCCCTCACCCACAGAATCTGTTCATAGAAATAAGTATTACTTAAGCAACATTGATTATTTTTCCAAATTTATATGGTTGTTTCCTATTTATTCAAAATCATAAGTTGCATGTACCTTCATCAATTTCCAAACCCAGGTTGAGAGATACTTCCCATGCAAACTAAAGAGTGTTCAATCGGATTGGGGAGAAGAATTCCAGGCCCTACGATCTCACTTTCTCACCTCTAGTATCACCCATCGTATATCGTGCCCACATACCCACAAGCAAAATGGCTCTGTTGAGCGCCGCTATTGACACATTGTCGAGACCGATCTCACACTCATGGCCACTACTTCTGTCCTACACCAATATTGGGATGATGCATTTTCCGCCACCACTTACTCATAAATCGACTGCTTTCCCCAGTTACACATCACAAAACCCTTCTCGAGCTTTTATTCAAACAAGTCCTAGACTACACATTCTTGCGCACCTTTGGGTGTGCTTGCTGGCCCTACCTCCATCCATATCACTCCCACAAAATGAATTATAGATATGACTTGTTTGTTTTTCTTAGTTACAACCCAAATCATAGAGGTTATTGTTGTCTGCAGCCCTCATTTGGTCGCATCTACATCTCTCGTTACGTGATCTTTGACGAATCACAATTCCCGTTTCAACTTTTCCCCTCCTCCTCACCAAACACAACCTTTCCCCCCACCGTATTGCTATTTTCTCTGTGTCTTCCCCACCCAATCACTACCTCATACAGTGAACCCCATTCCCCACCCGTATCTCCACCTGCATCATCTGTCGAGATTCTCTGCGATCCCAGCCAACAACCAAGGCCATAATCCATATCCACACCTCTCAACCCACACCCTATGGTAACTAGATCCAAAAATCATATACACAAGCCCAAACAACTACCTCTTGATATGACCCCTATTCCACGGGCCCTACTGACTTGCACTGAGGCCTAAGAAACTTAACCTACGTCATTTTCAGTTGCATCTAAAAGCCCAACTTGGAGACAGGCAATGACAGATGAGTTTTAGGCACTACTAGACAATGGTACGTTTGTCTTAGTTCCTCCCAAACTCAATGTGAACCTAGTGGGTTGCAAGTTGGTCTATCGAATCAAGAAACGAGCAGATGGTTCCATCGAACTCTACAAAGTCCGTCTTGTCGCAAAAGGGTTTCATCAATTATTGGGTGTTGACTATGATGATACTTTTAGCCCAGTGGTAAAACCAACAACTATTCAAACAATTATTTCTTTTGCAGTCTCACAAAATTGGCCCATCAGGCAACTTGATGTCAAAACTGCATTTTTACATGGCAACCTACTAGAGGATGTTTACATGACTCAATCTCCTGGCTACTTAGACACTTCCTACCCCAATTATGTTTGTCACTTTTGCAAGTCTCTCTATGGGCTTAAACAGGCACCCAGGACCTAGTTCTTAAAGCTCAGCACTAAACTTGTGGAATTGGGCTTCATTGCCTCAAAGGCGAACACTTTATTATTTATGATCAGGTTACAAAATAAAGTTATCTTCTTACTCATTTATGTTGATGACATCATCATCATTGGGCCTCACATCTTTCTTCTACAATTTATTATTAACAACCTTTAGAAAGATTTTGTACTCAAGGACCTTGGGTCACTCCATTATTTTCTGGGCATGGATGCCCTACCTGATGTAGGTGGCCTTTTTCTCTTCTAACAAAAGTACATCTTTGATTTACTGAAGAAAACAAATATGCTCCATGCAAAGCAAGTGAACTCTCTCATGTCAACAATGACCAATTTGTCACTTTTCAAAGGAGACCCCTTCAATGATCCAACCCTTTACCTCAACACAGTTGACTCATTACAATATCTATCATTCACAAGGCCAGACCTAGCCTTTGTCGTTAGCAAAGTATGCCAGTAAATGAATCGCCCAGCTACAGAACATTAGACTGCTATGAAAAGAGTTCTCTGTTACCTACAACAAACCATCCACCATGGCATCCTCATCCGTTGCAACTCCTTCACTAATATACATGCATTTTTCGGCGCACAGGCTGCCCCGACGATCGAAGATCAATTGGGTATTGTGTATACCTTGGTTCCAACCAAATATCTTGGAGCTCTCGCAAGCAGCCTATGATATCTCATTCTAGCATAGAAGTAGAGTACCATGCGGTTGCAAATACAATTGCCAAAGTTATTAGGCTCAGATCTCTTCTTACCGAACTTGGCATTTCAATCTCTAACACACTAGCACTCTGGTGCGATAATGTTGGTGCCACATTGTGACGCCCCCAATCTCCATTTGGGATGGAACGGAGACTTGGAGCGTTGGAACATGCAACATAAGATTACATACCTCCATACATGACAGTTAATATGGAATGCATCTTAACTTGCAACTAGCAGTATGCAATAATCGCAGTGGAAATAAAAGGTTAAAACGTAAGATATGCTAGAATAACTAAAAACATCCAAACTTCATTAGAAAATTATCGTGTTCAAAATACCAATATAGCATAGACTTGTATACAAAGTCATATTATTCTTTTCATGCGTTCTAAAGCATGAAAGACTTGGGCTATAAATATCAGTATTAAATATAGCTTCTTCACAAAATATGGCTCTTCCTCAAACATGTGGATCCAGTGCTCTATCAATCCCGTCCTGATCGATTCCTGATACAACTTCTATCATTCCAAATGGAATGATAATGGTCCTATAAAAGGGTGAGATTTACTCAAAATCTCAGTAAGTTAAACAACTAACTGGCACAAAGATAAATCAATCATGAAAAATGATTAATATGCAATGCATGAGATGCAAAAAATCAGTATGTATGTTTCCCATCCAGAATCCTCAACATCTTTTAAAAATATGGAGACACGGGTTTTTATTCAGTAAGTAATTTTGTCATCATTTTTGAGAAAACATAACTTCTTCATAAAAATTTTATCATAAACTTTCATCATCATAGACTTACATCATTATTTTAATTAATAACATAACATGTGGTAATGTCACAGCTCCCCATATGCACTATGAGTACCTACCGGTGACCGTAATACAACTCACGTTGAAACTACGTTGTCTATAGACTCGTTTTCAATGCATTGGTAAATATAACATAACATCATAAAATTCATAACGTGCACACCCACCAGCGTTAGGTGTCATAACATGTTGACTTCACTCCGGTGTTCTTTAAAAAGAACCCATTTGAAGCCTGTTGACTGTTCTTCGTCAATCCAGGAATTACTACTCTATTATTGAATACTCCAGAGAGGAGTCACACCAGAATAATTTTCCATCCTGGCCTTTGGGGTCGTGACAAAATGATTTTCATGTTATGCTTTGGAAAATATTTCTCATGACATGTGCGTATGTAATAAATTTTATGCAAAAATGATATTTATAAATGTAATATGCAAAAATGATAAAAATGTCACATGTCATGTAGGTATGCACTCAATGTATCATATAAAATGATAATTTATACTAAAAATGATAATTGAAGTGTGAAATGAGCATTTATCAAAAATTCATAAATAATCCATTAATGTGTAAGTTAGAGGCCAACTTACAAACTTCTGGGGAAATTTGAAATTAGCATCGTAGCTGCGTAAATCATGTGTATACTAAGTTAGGGTTAATACTCTTATGGATAGATTCAAAATCAAAAGTTTCAAAAATTGAGTATTTACAAAAATATTCCTAGACTTTAAAAAATTACCATTTAAGCCCTAAATTTTCACTAATTGCAAACGAACTCCAAATTTAACCAAATTTCATGGACTACATATTTTTAGCGTTCTAAAACTATCTATGCCCTTAGATTTTCAAAACTTGTCCAATTAGTCCCAACCCGTGGCATGCATCCTAATTGATGCCTATGTATATTTTCAACTATTGATTCCTATGAATGCATGCATATGAGATTTTCTTTAATTACTAATGATTACTAACAGATTTAGGGACATTATTAAGCCTAATTCTTGAGTAATCAAGTTCATCCCAACACTTAATCAAATCTAAGAAATTATTAATCATCAATATGCTTAAAACCGATCCATGCTTGAAGATCAAAACAAGATAGATTTAAAACCTATCATGGCATGCTTCTAACCATAAATTTAACTTTCCATAATCATTTTAGGATAATGATAGATTATATAAAATCATGCTCAGTACATGCCATAACTAAATTTCTATTTAAAACATTCAATCATTTAAACCTTCCTTTAATTGACCCGGTTTTGCATAAAGTATCATAACCTTCTCAAAACTCAACCAAATTTCGTACCAACACTTGGAAACAAAGCTTGAAATTCTAGCTAAGATCAAAAGGATGAAAACTTACAAATTTTGTGGCCTTCCAAGCACTCTAAACTGCCTTACACAAGAACACTTAAGAACTCAACAAAACTCACTTGGTTTGCACTCTTTTGATCTCTAAGAGGAGGAAATGCTCTCAAAACTCAAGAGGATACTTGGAGCTGTAGTGTGGGTGAAATGAGAAGGGGAGGAAAGTATTTATAAGAGGCCAAGGGGTGATGGGCGTTGGCTTGGGTGCTAGATGATTGGGTGAAGTGGGAGGTGCTCAGATCTGAAAAATTTTCAGATTTGCTTGCATGAGCTTAGGTCAACTTGTGCAGGGGGAATACTGGCCTAAAACCACCATCATTTCCCCTTCATAGTAGCTGCAAGGGTCTTGTAGATGAATTTAGGTCGTGGGGTATCATTTGGATGGCAGAAAAACCATCAAACAACCCTTGAAAATAGGTGGATGGAAGTGGTTTTGTGGTGGCAGAAAATCAGCTCGGTTTTGGATTTTTTGGGCAGCAAAAATGAGTCAAAATCGTTCATGATGGTCATGGGACTTCTTGTTAATTGGGTGGAAAAAGAGGTGGTGTGGGATGGTGGTGAAGACCATGGCAGGAGGCTGGTTCAAACTTGACTCAATCAGTTACAACATAAACTAAACCAAGGTGCATCCGGTTTGGTTTAAAGAATTTGTTTGTGTAAGTAATTTCGTCCAAGGCTCAAACTGACTTTGGGAGGATCTCATGAGGTTTTTAAGGACCATATTATCCTTGAGAAAAAACCACAAAAATGTTGGGTCCAAGGGCAAAACAGTTCCAGCATTACAAAGGCAATGCACAAAATCGATTGAAACATGGTTTGGACTTGTTATGCCATTTTTCTTAATGACATGTGAGATGGTTTAGTTAGGGTATTAACATGGTCTAATCATGATTTAAGGGAGTATTAATTTTAGAAAATTTAAATTAAAAAGTTTAAGAAAAGATTAGGCAAGATTAAGTTTCAAAGCATGGCTTAAAGTGCACTAACCTCAAGTATGATGGTTAATGGCCTTGGCCAATTTTTAAAACTTAATTTGGGTACTTTGAGTGTGATTTGGGTTTAAGGAAACCAATAGTATGGTATATTGGGCCTTTGTTCTTGAATAGTGAAATGAGTCCAAACATGGTTTTGGGTCATGTGGGCTTAAAAGAGTCAAATGTATGGGCTCATGGTTTAAGAGCTCTTGGGTTTTGAATGAGAGGGCCTTATTTTATAGATTTGTAGGGTTAAAAAGAAAACTTCAAGATCCACTAAATTGGGTTTCAAAAGATTTGGCTTGGCCTAATTGGGCCATGAGTCCATTCTATACCAAGTTTTGCCCAAAGGCCTTATGCCTTCCTTATAGTTGGGCCATAACTAGTCTTGAACTCCTAAAGGCTTGGTTTATGAACGCTCTAAAGTTCTAAAAAACCTCACCACAATTACTAATAGGCTTGTCTTTCTAATCCTTAGCTTATTAACACTAAGTACCATGATTAACACTAATCCCACTATCAATCTTAATGTAAGTAATTAACCCATAATTAAGAGTCGAATACCTCAATTCTTACTAAGTTAGGCCCAATAGCCTTATGTCCTTTTCATTGAGCCTATTTTCTAGAATTCTTTAAGAAAGACTTAAAACTTTATATCTCCTAAGTTAGGTCTCTGGTCTTTTTAACACCTTAACTTTCGCTCATTGCATCCTTAGTGCATTAGAGGTCTAAAGCTTTATGTCCATCAAGTTGGGCTTAATGCCTTAGTGTCTCTCTAAGCTTTTATACCAAAAGAGCTTGGGCCCTTAATAAACCAATCTCTTGGGTTTTCCTAAGTCTATCAAGAATTTTACCCAAATTATTTAGCCCATTGTCGTGACAACCATCCAATGTGTCATATGTTATTCCCTTACGGGCCTCTTGGCTTCTTATTTTCAAAATTAATAATTCACTAAAAATTCTCCAATCAACGTCTAAGAATTTCATCTTTCTCAAAAATCAATATTACACTAAAATCTTCTAATAATTCTACTAAACCCAAAGTATATGTCCTTTTTGCCAAATTAAATATCCAAAACGTTGTTATTCTCAAATAGCTCAACTCCCAATTAACTATGATTAAGGCTACTAAGATCAAGACTTAAGAGCCTTTTTTAGGTGGGGTGTTACACACATACCTAACGGCCAACCCTATCATGCCCGCACAAAGCACATAAAACTTGACATCCACTTTATTTGTGACCAAGTTGCACAATGCCTACTACATGTTCGATTTATTTCCAATAAAGATCAGATTGCTGACTCATTCACCAAAGTACTTCCCACTGCAAGGTTCTGCTTCCTCCTTGACAATCTTAATATCCATGAGCTCTCATTGCGATTGAGGGGGTGTAATGATCAACATAAACTCAAAAAACCAGATAAAGCAAAATGAAATAAAGATAATAATCCACACTAAGATGAAAACCAACGTTAAGATAAGGATCAATGAGGAAGTTTAGGCGGATAACAACTCTTGTAAATCTTATACACTTTCAAATAAACTCTTGTAACAGATTTAAATGTATCAAAACTTTTATAAATAATATACGATGATCCTCAAGAAAATATAGGGAAAATATTCTCATAAAATCTTTTTGTCAATACTTCTTTAAAGTGACTGACAATAAACTGATCTATATTATATGGATGAATGTGCTTGGACTAGCTGTCAAGAAATGCAAGAGAGTTTGAAGAATGATATATTTTCTTACAATTTTTCTCAATGAGTTTGCTACATATATATAGATGAATTCCTAATACCTAACATTAAGTAGCCTACAACATTAGGTAGCCTACAATGTTTGGTATAGCCCACAACATTAGGTAGCCTACAACATTAGGTAGCCTACAATATTAAGTAGCCTACAACATTAGGTAGTCTACAATGTTTGGTATAGCCCACAACATTAGGTAGCCTACAACATTAGGTAGCCTACAATATTTGACATTGTGGTTCAACTAGTTTGATCAACTCATGCCAACACTCCCCCTCAAGTTGATGCATACAGGTCTTTGATGCGCAACTTGTTAAGTGAGTTGTGAAAATCTTTGCTTGATACAGCCTTTGTGAGTATGTCTGCTAGTTGATCTTCAGATTTCACAAATGGAAACCGAATTATTTTTGCTTCTAGATTCTCTTTGATGAAATGTCGATCTACCTCTACATGTTTGGTGCGATCGTGTTGGACTGGGTCGTGGGAGATGGCAATTGCGGCTTTGTTGTCACAGAAGAGATCAATCTCAGAGGTAGGGGAAAAGCCAATTTCAGTGAGTAGTTTTTTGATCCAGAGAAGTTTGCAGAGTCCCTTTGCAATTCCTCGGAATTCAGCCTCTGCACTTGATAGTGCCACTACTTTTTGTTTCTTGCTTCTCCATGTAACAAGATTCCCACCGACAAACATGAAGTAGCCAGAGGTGGATTTTCTGTCTGAAATGCTCCCTGCCCAATCTGCATCTGTATAGCCAGTCACTCGTATCTCATTACTCTTCACCTCCGCAGTTATACATGCATTGTGCTTGGAGAACATAAGTCCTTTTCCGGGTGAGGACTTCAAGTATCGAAGTATTCGGGTCACTGCGTCCATATGGTCCTCACTAGGATTGTGCATGAACTGACTAACAATGCTCACAGCATATGCAATATCTGGACGAGTATGAGAAAGATAGATAAGCTTTCCAACTAACCTTTGATACCTTCCTTTATCTGTTGGCACTTGATCTGGATATTCTCCAAGCTTATGGTTTTGAATAATTGGGGTGTCTGCCGGTTTACACTCCAACATTCCTACCTCAGTTAATAAGTCCAACACATATTTTCTTTGGGAAAGAAAAATACCTTGTTTTGACCTGGCAACTTCAATTCCCAGAAAGTATTTGAGTCCTCCTAAATCCTTCATTTCGAATTCAGTTGCTAGCTGTGTCTGAAGTTTGGCTATTTCTTCCTTATCATCCATTGTAATAATCATGTCATCTACATAGACTATCAAAATAGTTATCTTACCCAGTTTATGCTTCAGGAATAAGGTATGGTCTAAGTGGCTTTGCCGGAAGCCGTATTTCTTCATTGCCAAACTGAATCGTCTAAACCACGCTCGGGGTGATTGTTTCAGTCCATATAAAGCTCGCTGCAACTTGCATACAACCTCAGTATTTGAGGATGTCGTGTAACCAGGAGGAATGTCTATTAGTTTCAGAGTTTTGGTGGCCAAAATTGCACCTGAGACATGGTCTGTGTCTCCAGTGGTCATGACCGCCTGTCGAAGTGCCTCTCTACGAACATGAGCGTAGGCCTGCTCGATGGAAGGGAATGGCTGCATCTGTAGCACATCGCCGCGGATATTATCGAGACGATCATCAAGCCCATCCAAGAAGGTGTACACTCGATCCTCTTGGACAGGATTATTGTAGCAGTGGATGTCAGTGGTGCACGTCATTGGGTTCGGTCGACGGAAGTTAATTTCCCGCCAAAGGCCCTGAAGTTCGGTGTAAAATTTCTCAAGAGAACCACCAGCTTGTCGTAGGCGAGTCACACGTCGTCGGAGTTCGTAGACTTGAGAGGTGTCACTGCCGTCAAAATATGTTGTAGCAATGGCATCCCAAACCGATTTTGCAGTGGGGAATCGGATGAAGTTGCCAATGAGGGTTGGTTCCATAGAATTGATCAACCACCCTTTGACGATGGCATTGTCTGTGCGCCATTTTCGAAAGGTTGGTTCGGTCGAAGTCGGTGGAGGGAAATCGCCATTAATGTAGCCCAGTTTATCTTTGCCAGAGATGTACATCTCGACAACCTGAGACCAAAGGGCATAGTTGGAGCCATCCAACTTGATATCGATAGGGGCGGTAGAGTGTTCGGTGGTTGGGGTTGGGACCTGGGCTTTGGATAAAGCTTCGGTCATTGTTTTGGTGAGGGTGGTGAGGATAGAATCTGTGTTTGGTGGAGTTTCACCAGAATTGGTGATTACATCTGCCATATTCGAATGGAAGAAGGAGATTTAGAAGTGCAAGATCATAGGAGTCCCAGGATTGGCCTGAGGCTCTGATACCATGTCAATAAATGCAAGAGAGTTTGAAGAATGATATATTTTCTTAAAATTTTTCTCAATGAGTTTGCTACATATATATAGATGAATTCCTAATACCTAACATTAGGTAGCCTACAACATTAGGTAGCCTACAATATTTGGTATAGCCCACAACATTAGGTAGCCTACAACATTAGGTAGCCTACAATATTAAGTAGCCTACAACATTAGGTAGTCTACAATGTTTGGTATAGCCTACAACATTAGGTAGCCTACAATATTTGACATTGTGGTTCAACTAGTTTGATCAACTCATGCCAACACTAGCTAGCTAGTTGGTCTAACTCTAAAGGCCTGATTTGGATAACAAAATCCTTCAAACTTATCTCATCTCATCTCAATATCCAAATATCACAAATACAAATACTTTTCAATTTCAAATTTTTAAATTTTTTATCTAATTATTACAATTTTTCCAAACTTTGAAATAAAACATAAAAAATAATTTAATTTTTTCAAATACCAAAATAATATTTTAATAATATTTTTATTCAACTTTTTTTTTGTTCCGAAACCTTATAAAACATATTAACGCAAATTATTTTATTACTATTCACAGATAATCTCATTTCATTTTACTATCCAAACCAAGCCTACCTACACGCCTATAACTTCGTTTCTAAGGAAATCCATGCAACGGATGATTTTGAATTTGGGATTTGAAGGATATGGATCAGCTATGAATTCTGACTTCCACCGTGTTTTTTTTTATGCATTTTTTTGTTCATATACGTTGTGACTCTCCATGCCAAGGAACGTATACTTATCTACAAAAAGTAAGTGATTACACACGGGTAATAAATTATAGGGACAATTCTTTTTACAACTTCTCCTTTATATGAACGAAAATGAAATGTTTTCGAGCAAGAACTCTCGAGGTTTTCACGAAAAAGTTGAAATTTTTTTTATTGTTCATTGCACTAGTGTTCACGTAAACAGTATTTTACTAACCGTGCTCTTAGATGAATGACATTTGAATTAAATAAAAATGTTTTGTTTTTACTCTGTTTTACAAATAGTACCCGTCCATTGCCAACATAAATGTGAAAGGCTACATCAGTCAGGGATAAGTTATTGCCTGAAAGAGTTCAGCCCAGCCCATTTTTCTAAAGGCATATTTTATTTGGGCCAATCCCTTAATTTTGGGCCTTGTTGCATTTTCTAAACCTTGGATATTTTTCATTTGTTCGTCCTATATTGTCCACCCTAGCCCAAAACAAATGGTAATTCCATCTCAAATTTCATGCTCCGCTTCTTTTTGTGTCCTAGGAGAAGAGAGTGTTAGTAGATTTGATCATTTTTATTAATACTTGATAATATAAAGCATTTTAAATGAATTTTTATCTAAGTGATTGACATCTAAAACTATTTAAAATGCGATATGTGATTGAAAATGACAAAATTTGACATAAAAAATAGTAATGAAAATTGCTTTATGCCCCATCAAAACATGCTGAATGATCAACTGATCATTAGTAACTTGAGAAAATGATTGATGTCTAACAAGTATATCTAGTCAAAGTGAGGTATTTCAATGGCTTCTTGGTCCCCCATTGCTAGTATCGTGTACCTTAATTTTCTTTTATGTCTATACTTGCACATGCAAGGTGGGTTAGGACCTACTGATTTGGACATGTAACGATTAGGTTATCCATTATCATCACCATCAAAATCAGGCTGCATCCATAGAAAGAAAAAAAAAAGAAAAAAAGACTGACTAATCGATCATGCTTTATAGCATTTTTCTTGAGATATGACATCGTATCTATTGTAACTATCTACAATCTTTCAGAAAGCAATAACTCAGATAAAAGTTATAGATATTAGGTCACTTTTATGGATCATTGCATGAGATATGTTTACAAGATATTTTGATACATTAAATGCATAAATCTAATTAGAGAACTTTTTTTTAACCAATTATGAAATTCAATAAGTAGATTAGTCTTTTAGGATCATAGTTTATGAATGGAAGGTTACTAACTTAAGGAAAATTATTCATATAGTTCTAGAGAGTGCAAGTCTCGCATATTCACTTTATAAAAAGTAGACAAATTTAAAACTCACATGAAAAAATCTATTTTTTAATGAGAAGTGCTATAGTCACAAAGAGATTCTACAAAAATAAACCCACAAACTGATGTGGCTTAATGTGTTACGTTAGATTTGCTTTACAATAAAAGTTACTTTACAATTTAACGTATCACATCAAGTTGCATTAGTTTATGAATTTATTTTTGTGGAATCTTTTTTTGGTTAAAACATTTATCTATTTTAATAGTAGAACTATTTTTTTTAAAGAAAATGCACGAATCTTATACACCTTAAAATTATATCTAGTAATACTCTTTCCTTAGATCTCTCCCTCTTTCTTCAATCATGGCAAAGAAAATGACTTCTTCTATAATTCAAAAAATGACTAATTTCATTTGATTTTTTTTTTTTAAACTTCAATTCAATCAACATTGAGACGGCCATAATGAGGAAGCAGTCAAATCACTTATTGGCTATCGAACAAGACATGCTACCCAAATTTATATTTCATGAAAATTATTCCAAAAGGCTAAACGAAAACTTAAAGAAAACATAACTCTTTGTATAATGCACCAAATTCATCATAATATATACTTTATTTTGCACTCACCATGAATTTGAAATCACCACCAAAAAAAAAAAAAAAACCTACTAGACTTTAATTTGTTTGTTTACCATATTTGAAACTCAGTTCTCAAAGGTATTTTCAACTAATTTTTAACACAAAAGGAAAAAAATAGAGAATAAAATGGGTAGCTATTTGTTTTGTAATGTGACCACCAAGCTATCAAAGATGTTACTTTATCCCCAAACTTTTATTCATTTCTCAATTTACCCATTACTTATGATCTAATCTTTAAGACGAATGAAAAAGATGACATGACAATATCTTAAAGGAAAGGGAAAATGGTAATTTGGGGATAATTATGATTAGGTCGGTAATTTGAGGTTAACTGTATTCTATGTTTTTCTAATTAAACCTTATAAGTTGCACTGAATTTAGACACGTTGGTCCAATCTCAAAACTTGCCACTAAAATGTGACTTCAGGAGGCACTTAGGATCATGATTAGAGGATGCCAAATCTGTTGCCCATATACCTTACTTTGAACAGAGGAAATGATTATTATTATTACATCTTTTTTGTGAAGCCAGTTGGCACACGTGTGTCACTGATCATGCTCAGCACCAAGCTCACCTCAAAGTAATGATTCAGCCCATGTTCTTCACTCTGGATTAAGAGTCCCCCACACAAGCACTCATACAACAGAAATGAACCTTTTTTTTTTTTTTTCTGTTCTCTCTGTGACTATAAAATGCTTCTCTTTTCCTTACTTTTCCCTATATCCTCAGTTTTACATGGGTTCTTTCTCATTAGAAAAAGCCCATGATGGGCCATCCCGCTCGTGCAGTGCATGCTGGTCCGGGCCCATTCAAGCCTACAGATGGAAATTAGCATCTTTAATTCTAGAAAAGAAAACGTCAAGAGTATCTATGTCACCTGTAGGGGACATATCTGTTTCACCTGCAAATGAAGTTATAGGGGTAGAGCCAAATGATACATGTACTAAATTTGCAATCACAGTCCTTAAGGGGTGACCCAGTTAGGTTCCCAGTTGGGTGATTGAATTATTGGTTGTAAAAGTAGTAGAAGGGAAAGAGATTTAGCAGCATAAGAAGTAGCAGCAAAGAGTAACAGCACTTTCTCCATCTATTTATAGGATAAGCTGAATTAGTCCATTTCTTCTCATATATCACAGAGGCTATAACAATGGCTTCTGAGAAGGTTGAGACTGTTGTAGCTGGAAACTATGTTGAAATGGAGCGGGAGGAAGGAGATCCCAAGTTGGGCAAGAGCAAATTATCAAAGTTGTTTTGGCATGGTGGCTCGGTCTATGATGCTTGGTTTAGCTGTGCTTCTAACCAGGCATGCACTTGTTCATGATCAAGATAAAAGATTTCATTGTTTTTAGACTCAGATTGTTATGGAAACTTCATTCTTCAGCTAGTTACTTACGTATTTTTTGTATTATGGAATGCAGGTTGCACAAGTGCTTCTTACACTTCCCTACTCATTTTCACAACTGGGAATGGCATCAGGAATCATTTTTCAGCTCTTTTATGGGTTGATGGGAAGCTGGACTGCGTACCTTATCAGTGTACTTTATGTTGAGTACAGAACTAGAAAAGAGAGAGAAAAAGCTGACTTCAGGAATCATGTTATTCAGGCAATTACATCTCTTTCCCATTAATTATTACGCAGCTAGCTAGATTTGGTACAAATATTACCTATGAGAAACAGTGCAGTAGAGGTGCAAGTTTATCACCATCTGTTTTTTTTTTTTTTTTTCCTTTGGCTACAAACCAAATTTCTCTTTTCTGTTTCCAAGTTTCTTACTGTGATTGTGTGCAGTGGTTTGAAGTTCTTGATGGGCTGTTGGGGAAACACTGGAGGAATGTAGGCCTCTTTTTCAACTGCACTTTTCTTCTATTTGGATCTGTAATTCAATTGATCGCATGTGCAAGGTAATTAAATACAGAATTATTCATTGCCATATATATAACAACAATAATTTTCATTTTAATGAAAGAATTATTATATATATCTTGACTGACTCGTATTTTCAATCAACATTATTACTGCAGTAATATATACTACATAAACGACAATCTTGACAAGAGAACTTGGACTTATATCTTTGGCGCATGTTGTGCAACAACTGTCTTCATCCCATCATTCCATAATTACAGAATTTGGTCTTTCTTGGGCCTTATAATGACCACTTACACTGCATGGTATCTCACCATTGCTTCCCTTATCCACGGGCAGGTAAAAATCAGACTGTAATATATGAATTTAGATCAATAAAATTAGAAAAAGTGAATTCATGCACAATTTCCTTCTCGGGATCCATTTTTCTAACATCTTTTGTTATCCTATATATATCTGCGCCTGTAGGTAGAGGGAGTGAAGCACTCAGGACCAGCCAATATGGTTCTCTACTTCACTGGGGCCACCAACATTCTCTACACCTTTGGTGGGCATGCTGTCACAGTGTGAGGATTTACTAATATTTCTAGAGTCATTCTATTTGTAAGTAGGAGTAGAGGACACACCCTCCACACGCTTATATGGTAGCTACCAAATACTATAGTATTTGATTTGAGAAATGTAATTATATGTCATATCAGTAGTGCAAAGGGTGCATCTTCTACACTAACTTGCAAATATAATTTTTCTTATCTTTTAAGACTCACACGCACATGTACAATGTGTCGGTGTGTGTATACAACCATACATGTATGTATGCATGACAGCCCATGTTCATTGGAAACTATTCACCTTCAAAGGGAACACTATGCTGAGTTGTATGTTGTCCATATTGAGCATGGACAAGCCCTCAAGTCTATGATTAATTGCACAGGCACTCGTGAATGTGAAATTTTTTATTAACGGGGGAATTGAATTTACATTGCAGGGAGATTATGCATGCAATGTGGAAGCCGCAGAAATTCAAGCTAATATACTTGATAGCAACACTCTATGTGCTCACTTTAACTTTACCATCAGCTTCTGCTGTCTATTGGGCTTTCGGGGACTTGCTTCTCACCCATGCCAATGCTCTCTCTTTGCTCCCAAGGACTGGGTTTAGAGACACCGCTGTCATTCTTATGCTTATTCACCAGGTTATAAATATCACCGTTCTATAGGCTTAGAGTATTAATGGAGTCATTTATTCACTTTGAACCTAAGTTTTTTGGCTTTCCTTGCAGTTCATAACATTTGGGTTTGCTTGCACCCCATTGTACTTTGTGTGGGAGAAATTCATTAGAATGCATGATACAAAGAGCATGTTCAAGAGAGCTATAGCCAGACTCCCTGTAGTGATCCCCATATGGTTCCTCGCAGTCATTTTTCCTTTCTTTGGCCCCATCAACTCAACTGTTGGATCTCTTCTGGTCAGCTTCACCGTTTACATAATTCCTGCCCTAGCACACATGGTGACCTTTGCTTCTGCATCTGCCAGAGAGGTTTGGTTTTGGCTAAAACAAGTTTTCATTTGTCTTAGGAAAATCTTCATTTATCATTTATAGGAAAATTTTTAAGACAGACAAACCTAATTTGTTTTCTTATTGTTCTTGACAGAATGCAGTGGAGAGACCACCATCCTTCATAGGAAGTTGGGCAGGATTGTACACCATGAACATCTTTGTGGTGGTGTGGGTATTGATTGTAGGATTTGGGTTTGGAGGATGGGCAAGCACACTCAATTTCATTCGACAAGTTGATACCTTTGGTCTATTCACCAAGTGCTACCAGTGTCCCCCACACAAGGCTTGATGATCAGTAGATTCCCTTCCTGCTTTTTTAAAAGGTTTTTACAAATTAAGTTTATATATGTAAGCGTGTAAAGTGATTGGCATTTGAAACCTTTTCTTCCTTTTCTTCTTCTTCTCCCCCTCCCTGGCCCCTGGCCTTTTGTAGAAGCAATTGTCGATTGGTTTTCAGAGGTGTGACGGCCATCAAGGCCACCCAAATCATACTTACCTACAATTATAACTTGTGTGCTGATTAATCATCATTTTTCTTCTTTTTGAAATGCAACTTCCTTTTTTTTTTGTGGGATGCATACAACTGAATTCCTTTTGATCATCTCGAGTTCTTGATAATAAAGGGATGGCACACAAGAACATGACCTAACTAGTCTGAGAACCAAGTGAGCAGAGCTGTTTGTCTGTTTCTTTTCCTCGTTTTGTTTTTGTCCCCCAGCTTGCAATATCCAGGAAATTCTCTCAGCGGTTGATGAGATACTAAGATTAGGTCATTACTCACACGTATCTTAGCTCATGCTTTCAAGCTGGTAGTGATATTCTTTGTTTCCTTCTTTTTATCTTCTTATTCCATCCATCTAAAACCACTAGTCGCGTGAACAGTGCCTGAACAATAACCTCCGTTTTTTGTTTAATGCATTATTCCCGCGAGTTTAGGCATTACAGCTCTTCAAAACCAATATTATACGTGGCCAACTTTATTTGGAAAGTTGCATGAGAAGGTCTAGTACTACAACCACCAAACTGATAATGACAGTGCCATGGAGTACTTGACCAAAAGAACATGCAGCAACTTTAGGTTCAATTTTCCACATATTCATTAGGTTCTTCTCATCACATAACTCTTTACATATTAGCAACACCAAAAACCTCACCATCTGTGTTTCAAGTAATCAAAAAGCTCCATCTGGTGTGAAAAGTTGGCATGGAGTTGGAAAGGAGAGTGGTGCCAGAACCATTATGAGTGATGATGGTCTTTGTCTTTAGACATGCACTAATCGACAAAAAGAAAGAGCAAATTGTGAATTCAGCCGCTTATCAATTGTAAATTTATAGTAGGATATATGAGATGAGATAGTTTTAGATGAGTTGAATAAAATATTGTTAGAATCTTATTTTTTAATATTATTATTGTTTTGAGATTTGAAAAAGTTGAATTATTTATTATATTTTATATGAAAATTTAAAAAAATTGTAATGATGGATGAGATGAGATTAGTTGAGAGTGCTTCTGTATTCAAATAGGAACAACGCTTGATTTTGTTATACATGACACTTGAAAAAAGCACAGGGTTTCTTCTCCAACTTTCTCCCCCCTCCCTGTTATTATTTTTCTTTGAGAAGTTGAAGTACTATAAAGATCCAATAATATAGGGCTATTCTGATGAGAACAAAAAAAAAGGTTAAAAACATGGAGAAAGGCTTGAAAAGCAAGCAATATTATTGATGCCCACCACACCTATCCCACATGAAACTCGTAAAAGCAGTGCCTGGCCCTTCATACACCTAACCCTGTAGAATAGAGTGTGAGAGAAAGGAAAAGGCAGCTCCAGGGATATAATTGGGTGTGAACAGTGACAGGAAAAAGGTCCTGGGTCTGATATCATGTCCTCCCTACTGGCTTAATTTGACCAAGATTTTTCAGGTCATCAATTGGGTAGGTGGTGGGGTCATGGTAAAACATGACAAGTTTTTTGATCAAGAACTTTTTTTTTTCGGTGGGTGTTTTTTTAAGGTACCTTACAATTATTTTCTTCTGCTTTTCAAGAGCGATGAACCTGCCTAATCCTAAAAGAGAAGTCCTTTTGACCAGCAATTGATGTATTATTTTATTTTTTTCATTTATAGGACCCTCATCATTTTTATTTTTTCCTTTATTTATGGGGCTATAAATCAATTTTTAGAGGAGTTCTTTACCCTATTTATAAAACACAGAAAAATTACTTATATCCCACTACATATTGGACTGTAATCTGATTAACAAAGAAAGAAAGATGAGGCACAGTTTGTGGTTCCTGACAATTTGACACCAGCAATGTGAAGTGAGGCGATTATTTGTCATCAAATCGTTGGTTCTTTTTATTTGTTTTTATTTTATTTTTCCAACATATTTATATAATGCAGATATATATCTTGAAATTCCAGATCTCCCCTTTCAAGATTTGCAGAATTGTACGACAAATTACTATTAATGACCCACCACCTTACCTCAAAAGTTTTGGCCAAATCACTGACCCACCTTAAAGCCCACCTGTGAAGTGACACGTGCAATCTATTAATTATAAAAAATTTTATACACTATATTATCATCTCATTTTTATTTTACTATGTAAAATATGACACATTTATTACTATTAAATTATCTTTTATTAGATAATTTTTTATCATCTAATAATAATAAATATACCACATCTTATAAATAGAATGAAAGTAAGATGAGAGTGTAATGTATAACATTACTCATGATTTATATATCCCTCATGAAGAGTAAAAAAAAGCCTCCCAACTCAGAAAAAAAGACATCCAAACGCTCATACTCATCTTTTTCTTTTCCCCCCGTCAGTTGACTCCTTCCAATCAAGGGCATGGAGAGAAGGGGGAGGGGGGATGTTGCCGTGTTGCTCAAACTTGAGATGGGCCATGGGAATTTCTTGGAAAGCATAAGGTTGCTATTTCTAAAGTATATTGATTCTGATATTGGTTATTCAGGACCTGTCTTTGTCCAAATCTTCACAAAGTCTACACAATACAGTGTTAATTATCTATATACCAATTGGAGCATTAGCTTTCGACTTAGGCAAAGTTTAGCTAAAAATTCAATTTTCCTGTTTTAACTACCAACTTTTGAAAATATCATCCTTCCTACTCTTTTAAGTATTTCTCTATCCCATTTGGAACGGAATTTATTCTGCAGATGTGGGTCCGAAAGACCCTGCCTTAGAGAGATTTTCCAACATAAAAAAGAAAAAGAAAAAGAAGTATTTCTCTACCCCATTTGTAAATAGAACTTCCCGAAAAAATATTCAAATTTACTACAATGGTTAGATACACTAGGAAAGCAGAAGTAAGAAGCTCAAAAATCACTGTAACTGTGTGTTGGGCACATATTTGCCAGGCCCAGATGTACAAACGGCCCACCAGAGAAAAAGTCCATTAATTCAAACCCACCAAGTATGAACTTAATAATTCAGAAAAATATAGATACATTTATCAATGATAGAGTCGTAAATGCTGTTTGTAGGCAAGGTGAAGCTCAACATTAAATATATTAAGGTCTCATTTGGATATAGAAATGGTTTCATCTTATTTTATTTTATCATTATAATATTTTTAAATTTTCACACAAAATATAATAAAAAATTCAACTTTTTCAAATCCCAAAACAATAATAATATTCTAATAATATTTTATTCAACTATCAACTTTCATCTAAAACTATATCATCTTATCTCACTATTCAAATTGGACGGTTCCACCTATTATATCTATGTTTATTCGAATTGTAGAAAATATTTAAGAAAGAAATTATAATAAAAGATACACTTGGGGACTAAATCAAATTGTGGTGAAAACTAGCATTTGACAACTCCAATAACAGTAGTGATGTGCCATTTCCAGATCCATAAAACTACGGTATCTGGATGTCTATTATGCTGTCCTAACATGTGTCCATTTAAATGTTCTCGAAAAGATCATAAGTTTTCATGTTTCCTTTTCTGACTTTTCAAACAAATATATTGTTCAAATTGAAGGGGGGAAAAAACAAACTCAAGAAACCTAAAACAATCCTTTCAGCTTCTCATCGAACATGGAGAAGATCCTGTCCAGAGTTAGTTACATAGCTCTATCCACTCAAGTTCATTGCATTTGATCACTAACTATTTATGACTCAAACCGACCATCAAGCTTTCTGTCCTACCTTATCATATGGTACAGAAAATGTGTGGATCTATAAAATTCTGATTTTAAAGGTAGAAAATTGGTGGGAGCTGAATTTTAAGCGTCGTTATGAACTAACAGGTTTTTACACATAAACTTACCTCTAGTTGCTATGATTAATCTAATCTCTGAGTTCCTACTTTGTCTTATCTATTCTTTCTTCAAAAGACCCAGAACCTTGTAAGACCCGTTTTGCTGGTTAGCGTTAGGGCAACTAGGTATAGGGGTGAGATGAGAGTACTTAGGTTCTGAGGTGCAAAGAACTGGTTTGTCTAGTGACAAAATAGAAAAAATGTTTAGATCTAATTCAACAATTAGTTCCACGTTGTCTATGCCTCCTGATATCATTAATGAGGAAGATTTTTCTTTTGATGACTCTGCTTCAAATAATTTTAATGATTGGGAAATCCCCAAAATTGATTCAGATTCTATTTATCAAACTTCTTGGATTCAAATGAGTTTTAATACTGCTTTTCATATTAAAACTGTTGAACAAACCTATTCTATTTCAAAACCTGATAAAAAATGCTATATTTTTACTAAGAAGCTTATTCAAGATTCTTTAGCAAAATGATACAAATTTTTACACATAGGTTCTGTTCAAGTTGCTGTCAAACCTTTAACAAGGCGAGGCATCCCAGCTTCTATTTTACTATGTTTAAGAGACACTCGTTTTCGTGATTTTGAAAATAGTGCTCTTGGCATTATTCAATCATCTTTATTTAATGGCCCTGTCCATTTTGATTGTTTTCCAGATATTTTGATTGCTTTGGATGATCCCCATATCATCAAAGTTTCAACTTGGAATATTTCAATTCTTGGCTATGATATGCTTGAGGGAAGCAAACTTCTTGCTCTCGTTTACAGGATTTATTATCGTCTTTTAAAAATAAGTTTAAATCCCAAAACTGTGTTAAAATCCACTCCTGGAAAAACTCTGCTTATCCAGAACTCTACCCAGAATGCTAACATTCAAGTTCCAAAAACCATTCACTGGAGTGACATAACTCTTCCTAAAGAATGGATCTTGGAAAATGAATGTCCTCCACCACCAAGAAAAATTCCTTTAAACTCTAATATTGATTATATTCAGCAATATTTAGATGGAACTGTTAAAATTAGTTTTGATCAGACTAGCACTCCAAGCTTAACAAGAAATTCTTTTGTAGGGTCTAGATCCTCTTTTGTTGGTTCTGCTACTGAGATTCCAGTACGGAGAGACCAAAAACTCCAACAATTTCTGGAAGACTCAACTAAAACAGCCCAACCAAATCTTGATTTACCTGTTATCCTGATTTAAAACTGAAAGGACTCACAACATCCTCTCAGATCACTTCTGCTTATTATTCTACTAAGGATGACCAGACATCCAAGGATAAATCCGTAAAGGAAGAAGCTGATAAAGACGAAAATGCTTCATCTTTATCTCCTACAGCTTCAGATATGGCTGCATCCACCCCCCCAATTCATCATAGTTTAACTATTTTAAACTGATCTTTTAACTATGATTTAATTGCTCTTTTTAATGATTATAATTCAAAAGAAAATCATGATAAGCGAAAAACTTATCATGTTACTTTCTCCAATTCTGAAAAATTTCGTGTTAAAAGAAAATGGAAAGAAAAAATGAATGATCTTCAAAAACATATTCTTTTATTTGATTTTCTTGAAAACCATTATGTTTCAAAAAATACTTTAAATGTTGTTAAAACTGATTTTGTAAAGGAAGAAGGCAAAATGGTGATTCAATCTAGCCATCCGTCTTTGGATACAATCCTAATACCTCATAAAGGATCTGAAATATCCGTTTCTCCTTTCAAAGTCTCTCAAATTGTGTCCCATGATCCAAACGAAGATAAGATTATTCATCAAAACAATTTCGTAAACCTTGCTCTTCACACGATCGGACAACAGTTAGATAGAATTGAAGAGAAAGCAGAGAAACCTGTTTTTGCTTCATCTTCTAACCCTATTTTTATAAAAACTGAAAACCCTTTGGTTTACCCAAAAGATCAGTCAACGCCAACTATTATTGAAAAACCTTTGATTACTTTACCCCAATCTCGATCAAAAATCTAATTTAATACCAAGACCGAAAAATTGGAGAAAACTGATCAAATGCTAGCTGATTTTAAGAAAGAACAACCTTCTACCAGTGCTATCGAACGCAATGGGCCATAACTTGTTCTTCTTGAAACCACAGAAGAATCATCTGATGATGACTCTTCTCTAACCAAAGAAATTGATTTACTTGAAAAAAAATTTCATGATTTTGATTTAAAACCTGAAATTACCAGACTTCATTCAAAAGGTCTCAAACTAATGAGTCTGACAAAAAACTAGTATTCCAGGCATACTCCTCCTGATTTAGGATTTAAAGAGAAAGTTTTCCAAACTCAATCTTCTTTTTTTGCTGATAAAATTTACGAATAGAATATTTATGGACTTTCTGAACAGGAAATCCTAAATACCATGAGTAAAATGTCTTTAGTTGCAAATGCTTATATTAACAACAATATTCAGCAGCCTGATATTGTTTCAATTTTAACCAATGATTTTTCTGGTGTTTTGAGAGGTTGGTGGGACAGACATCTCACTGACGATGCCAAGACAACCATTCAGAATGTTGTTCAGCGTAATGAAGAAGGGTTGCCCATTTTTTATGAAACTATTGAGAAAGTTCATCCTGATGGTGTTAATACTTTGATCTACACTATTATTAAACATTTTATTGGAACTCCTTCCAATATTACCAATCATATTTCTGATTATTTGAATAATTTAAGATGTCATACTATGTCTGATTATAGTTGGTATCAAGATGTTTTTATTTCCAAAGTAATGCTTTGTGACGACAGTCAAAAGCCTTACTGGAAAGAGAAATTTATTGATGGATTGCCACGTTTATTTGCCCATAAAGTCAAAGATGAACTTACAGATATCTCGAAATTTCTTAATTATGACAATTACACCTATGGTGATATTTGTAGCATAATTAAGAAACTTGGTATCCGTATGTGTAATGATCAAAGAATGCTTCGTGAACAGTTGAAGAATAGCTCGAAAGCCAAATATGAAATGAGAAATTTTTGTCAACAATATGGCTTTCCTCCTGTTGCTCCATCTAGACAAAAACATAATTTTACTAAATTTTCTACACCTCACAGGGAAATCAGGAGAAAACCCCGTGATGATTTTTATAAAAAACCTCATAAAAAACCATTTTCAAAAACTAAATCTTTTCCTAAGAAAAAGAATTTTCCTAAAGGAAATTGTTACAATTGTGGCAAATCTGGCATTTTACTGATAAATGTCCTCAGAAGCCCAATAAATTCAAAAAGAAGCTTAATCAGTTGAATATCGATGTTATTGATAAAGAAGAATTGTTTCGTCTCCTCGAAATATATTCTGTTTCATCTTTTGACATTCATGAGTTTAGTTCTAGTGATTCAGAATATCACTCTGAAACTAAATCTCTTGATTCTCCTGATATCAAGCTCGGTTGTTGTTGCAAAACTTTGAATAAAACAATCAATGTTATATCTAAAGATGAAGAACAAGAAAATCTTTTATTAACTCTTATTTCTCAAATCAGTAATCCTGAACTCAAAGAAGAGTATCTTATTAGATTCAAGAAGAATCTGCTTCGCAAAGAACCAGAGATTTCCAAACAAAGGATTAGCTTTCAAGATACCTTGGAAAGATTTCAAAAGCAAAAACCCAAAGTCGTTTCAACTAATGATTTAAAACATGAAATTAATTTCATCAAAAAGGAGATTACTGAACTCAAATTTGAGATCAATAATCTTAAAATAAAAAATAATGAATTAAAAGATTTGAAAAAAGAATTTTTACGTTTTCAAATTGATAAACAATTTGATCATGAAATTCTCTTTGACAATGAGTAAACAAATGATTCAGATCCATGTCAAAACGAAGATAAAACTTCTAATAACCAGATCTGCCTTGTCCATCATACAATTCCTCCAAAATAGTTTTCTCGTGTTACCATTGTTATTTCTCATGATTTTTCATTCTCTGTTGTTGCCCTAATTGATTCTGGATCCGATTTGAATTGTATTCAAGAAGGTTTAATTCCTAGTAAATATTTTGAAAAATCTACTGAGAGATTATCTTCTGCAAACAGATCTCAGATGAAGATCAATTATGAGCTCAACAATGCTCATGTTTGTCAAGATAATATCTGTTTTAAAATTCTTTCTGTTTTAGTCTGAAATATGTCTGATAAAGTCATATTAGGAATTCCTTTTATTTCTTCTTTATACCCCTTCATAACTGAAAATGATGGTATTACTATCAACCTTCTTGGCCAGAAAGTTAAATTTCATTTTGCTTCCCGAAACGAAATTAATGCCGACAAAAGTTTGAAATATTTGCTTTCTGCCAAAACCAAACATCTGTGTTTCTTACAGCAAGAAATCATATACAAAAAAATTTCTGACCAATTGTCTAGCAATTTGCTTCAATAAAAAATTGATAATTTTAACAAAAAATTAATTTCTGAAGTTTGTTTTGATCTTCCCAATGCATTTTGGCATAGGAAGAAATATGATGTTTCTCTTCCTTATATTAAAAATTTTAATGAAAAAAATATCCCAACTAAAACTCATGCTATTCAGATGAATAGTGAGACTTTAGAATTTTACAAAAAAGAAATTTCTGATCTCCTCAATAAAAGGATAATCAGGCATAGTAAGTCACCATGATCTTGTGCTGCCTTTTATGTCCAGAAAAATGATGAGATTGAGAGAGGCACCCCACTTCTGGTTATTAATTACAAACCATTGAATAAAATCTTAGAATGGATCAGGTACCATATTCCCAATAAGAATGATTTGATCCATAGACTTTATGACTCTGTGATATATTCTAAGTTTGACCTTAAGTCAGGATTTTGGCAAATCCAGATTAGTGAGTCAGACAAATACAAAACTGCTTTTGCTACCCCTTTTGGCCATTTTGAATAGAATGTTATGCCTTTTGGTCTCAAATATGCTCCAAGTGAATTCCAAAATATCATGAATGATATTTTTAATTCATTTACTCAATTCTCCATTATTTACATTGACGATATTCTCATATTTTCAAAATCTATTGATGAACATTGGAAGCATCTAAGTGCGTTTCTTGACATCATTAAACTAAATGGTCTTATTGTTTCTGCTAGAAAAATCAAATTATTCCAAACTAAGATTCGCTTCTTTAGTTATGATATATCTGAAGGCAAAATCAGGCCTATAACTCGGGCTATCGAATTTGCTGACAAATTTACTGATGTTATTCTTGATAAAAAACAATTACAGAGATTCCTTGGATCTCTTAACTATGTTGCTGAATTCTACCAAGACATGAGGAAACAGTGTCGTCCTTTATTCAAACGACTACAACAAAATCCTCCACCTTGGTCAAATATTCATATTACTCTTGTCAAAAAAATCAAGGCACATGTTAAAACTCTTCCATACCTTGGAATTCTTACATCTGATTCTTTTAAAATCGTTGAAATAGATGCCTCTGACATTGGTTATGGTGGCATTCTGAAACAGATTGTTTCACCAGGTTCTTCCGAACAAATTGTTCGTTTCCACTCCGGAACCTGGAAATCTGCACAGAGTAATTATAGTACTATTAAAAAAGAAATACTTTCTATAGTACTATGCATTTCTAAATTCCAAAGTGATTTACTTAATAAAAAATTCCTATTAAGGATTGATTGCAAAAGTGCCAAATATGTATTAGAAAATTATGTTCAAAACATTGCATCAAAACAAATTTTTGTACGATGGCAAGCTATTTTAAGTGTTTTTGATTTTGATAATGAATATATTTCTGGTTCAGAAAATTTCATCCCTGATTTCCTTACTCGTAAATTTTTGCAAACCCCCAATCATGGAAAAGAAAAAGGGCCCCAGATATAAACACTCTACCATTGCCTCTATCTTTGCCTTACCAGTTTTACCCCCCATTCCTGATAAGAAACTTATCAATAATGAACCTGCTACCCCCATTGATATTGCCAATAGGTTTACTTCCTTAGGCAAAATTGCTCAACCTGCCTCTTATGCTTCTACTGTTGCAACAGGTTATGATCCATATGCTAAAGCTGTTGCTCTAACACCTGCTCCAACCCCATACATGTTCCAAAAGAACAAATCTTCCTATATTCGCAAATGTTTTCTTGTTAATCTATTTTGGATTGAACCAAATAGATCTAAACAGATTGATCCCTTCAAAATTGCTACTTCTTATTTCCCACTAGATTTCCATTGGATTCCTGAAAATCCTGCCAAAACCTTCCAATTCTACACCAATATTTTGATCCAAACTAACTCTCTTATCATAAAACCAATTTTTGATAAGATTGATCAAAATAAATTGATTTACCACAGTGCCTATATCGTCTTCTTTATCACAAAAGAAGAATGAGGCACCAACCCCTTCTCCTAAAAAAGATTAGGAGATTCTAATATCCTGTTCAATTACCATGACTATGTTAAGGCTTGGTTCCGTTTCATGTTTCACCAAGTTCCTGATATGAGTAATTTCTAGTTCTTTAATTTTGATAAAAATTTCAACAGGAATTTTCCTTACTGGTTCAATCAATGGTGGGACCAATTTGGACTAATCTCACAAAATTTTTCTGATGAATTGATTACCACATTCAAATGTTTTACTAATGTTGCTACTCCAAAGTTTGACAAACACCAATAAAAATTCTCTTATGAACTCCATTTTTGCCATCGGTATAAACTATCATGGATAATGAGATGGAGTTATGAAAGGAATGATGACATTCTGGTCTGACACTGCTTTACAAAATGGTGGGATAAGTATAAATATACCAACACCATCATTAATCGTGTAATCAAGGATTTTCCCCAAACTGCTCATGAACTTCAAAACAGGGAGAAGTTCCCAGAAATTCCCTATGGATCTCTTAATACACTTGTTCAATTGGACATTCCCAGCTCCAGGCCCCTGCTTCTTCCTCGACTTCAAACAAAGGAAAAGGAAAAACAACTGCTTCAACTACTTCTTCTAAATCCTCCAGGACCAAGAAAAAGAGTATCATTCCTGGACTTGATAATAAAGATCTAATTAAATTGCTCACAAAGTACACAAGAAGATTCTGATGACAGCAAATCAGAAGCATCTTCTGAGACTTCAATTGATAATGATCCCTACTCCAACACTTTTGGACATGACAAAGAATATGACACTCCAAGATTGTCCAATGATGAATGATCAAGATTCATTCACCTAATAGGAAGATTGATTTTACTGTTCCATGTTGAGTCAAGATTCCTCCACCTAATAGGAAGATGGCCAGTTACTACCGATGATGAATGATCAAACTTCCTCCACCTAATAGGAAGATTGATTTTGCTGTAATGAATAGTGAAAAGTAATGTTCATTTTTACTGTTCACTTCTACTGTTCATGACCGGCTTTAATATTACTGTTTCATTTAACTGTTCAAAAGTATCCATGTATATATATATATATATATACACTAGTAAGGCATAACGTGCTAATGCACATATGCCAAGTTGCAAAAACTTCTTAAAAATAGAACTTTTTTGTAAAAACACGTAATAAGAAAAAACAGACTAAAAAATATAGTTATGAAATGTAATAGATGGTAATATCTGATAAATTTATATATATGATAATAAAGTAGATTCTACATAGTTACCTGTCAATCCACAATGAGCTAAAAAATGAGAGTTTAAATCTATACAAATTCTCAAATTTAACTACAAATAGACAGAGTTTCATCTATATTTTAATATTTTGTCCCTAATCATAAGAAAACATCACATATGTTATCAGCAAAATATTCATAACTATAACATAGAAATTTTCACAAACAAATTTATAATTACTCATAAATACTTTGTACCTATATATTACAATGATTGAAAGATTTGAAAATAAGTTTTAAAATAGTTATTCAAAGGTGAAGAAATAAACATAAATTTTACATAAAAGTCAGCGTTCTATTTAAGTATATAATTACAACAGTGAGAAGTTTAACAAAAAGAGATTTAGAGTGTTTATGATGTAGCTTAATTTATAGATTCGGCGGAGAGCACATTGAGCTTATTCTTGCAGTATTTTATTTCGTCTAATTTTGTCTTATTTTTTATATTAATTTTCATATTAGTGTTAATATAGATATATAATGTGATAATTTTAAACTTACATATTACAATATTTACTTTCAAATAATTTATTAATAATTGAAGGAAATAAAATGCTTCTCAAAATAAAATGCTTCTTAAAAGAAACAATCAATATTATAAACACTATTAAAATATTAATAAAACACAAAAGTGAATAAAATATATAAAATTTTTATATATTGAGGTAAACCTAAATATAAACTTAACAGAAATGATAGATCCATATAAGTCAGTGTTTTATTTAGTTATATAACGGAAAAGTTTAATAAGAAAATTTTAATAAAAGCTTAAATTAATGATAAAAATATTAATACTAAAATTTTATTACGAATTATAAAATGGTGAAACATAATTAAAACAGAAAGTTAACGTGCTCTATCTATCTATATTCATACTGTGCCTACATATATCAAAAGTATAAAGAATATATTTAAATAAAAAAATAAAAAAGAAGTTTATTTGAAAAATAATATATAATAAAAAAATAATATATTTTAATTTGAAAATTAAAATTAATGTTAATGATAATTTTGTTAGGTTTATATATAAAAAAAGATGGGGTGAATTCATTTGGTTATGAGACAAAACATTTTAAATTACGGATTATACCGAAAGATTATTGAATTTTTTTTTTAATTTTATCTTCTTTATGAGAAGATAATTTGTTAGTAATTATTAAAAATTTATTCATAAATATGTAAAAGAAAAATTCCAACACTATATAAATTTTCAAAGAAGGAAAAAATTAAAAATGTATTAATATATATTAACATATTCTAGACCATATTATTCAGCTTTACAAATAATGTTAAATCATTGCGTTATTCCAAATGTAGTTTAGCTTTTAGTTTAAGAATGTAAACCAAATCATCTTAATTTACTTTAAAAGTTTTCATAACCCTTTTTCATATTACTAAAACAGAAGCACTATAAGAAATAATAACAATGAAAAATATTAATTTATTTAACATTTTCACACTTGGCTAAATAAAATAATAATAATGTCATATTATTTTTTTAAATTATTAAGAAGTTATAATTTATTTCCTTATGAAAATTTGTAATTATACTAACCAACCTACTATTATTACTCTTAATAATTATAGTTGGATGCGTATGTTGTATATTTGTTATTTTCAAAATAAATATATAATGTGTTAATTTTAAAATTCAAAACTACAGCGGTAAGTATTAAATAATTTAATCATATATTTTATAAAGTCTCATCCTTTACATTTTAAAAAAATTAAACAAACTATAGTACATTAGAAACTGTAGATATAAAAACACTATCAATTCATTTTGCCGACTTGTGGTTGAGATTTTATGTTTTTGCAAATATTTTCTTTGCTCTTTTTTCATTCTCTCATTTAGGTCCCATCTAGATATAAAAATATTATCAATTCATCTCATCTCATTATTATAAAAAAATATTTTTAATGATATTGTAAATTTTTTTTAATGATTAAGGGTATAAAAAATTAAATCAAAAATCAAAAAAATAAATTTTTTTGTAAACACAACAACCACAAGTCAGCAGAAGCAAGAAAGAAGACAAAAACATAAGCCAAATTTGTACAGCTGGTGGCTTTGATTTGTTTGCGGCGGTTAACGGCGGCACAATAGGGGCTAAGATTGGAAGGGGAGGGACGCTGGACGGAGGGGAAGAAAATGGGCCTGGTGGTGTTGGCCACGTTGGCATGCGGCGGCGCACTGGAGGGGAAGAAGAAACGGACGGTCGAGGCTTGGATTCCCTCGTGGCGGTTAACAGCGGCACTATATGGGCTGACATTGGAAGGGGAGGGACGCTGGCCGGAGGGGAAGAGAATGAGCGGGACGGTGTCGGCCACGGTAGCATTCGGCGATGCACTGCTGGAGACCAAGAAACGGACGGGGGAGAGGGGGGAGGAGGGGCTCGCGCGCGGGAGAAACCAGGGGCAAAAGGGAAAAAACACCAGGGGCAAAACCGAAATTTAGGAATAGAAGCAGGAGTAAAATGGAAAAAAAAAAAAGTTAGACGAAATCACTATTCATGAGTCATTCGCGTTTATATATATTGTAGATATATTATATATATATATATATATATATATATATATATATATATATATATACCTCAAAACTAATGATATATAAGCCTATCGGTATGCTACCTTAGACACTTCTAAAATAAGTAATAATATTTTTTTATTATTATTTTTTATTTATCTATTACAAGGAATCTTAAAGACCATGAAAACGCAACATATATTTTACTTGGATAAATCCGGGACCCCTATAACTAGGGATGTAACGGATTTGACTTTGGATATATTTTAGAATTGAAACGATATATATTAGTTTTGAAATTTGAAAAATCGATACCGTACCGATTACGCCCCTAAACTGATACTTTCTGTTTTACCGGTTCTGGTCCGATTCGTTCCAATTTTTCTTACATATTATATATATATATATATATATATATAATATGCTATATATATTATAGTATATAATAATATACAAGATGAATAAAATGTTTAGATCTAATTTTATATCTCTTCATTTCATTTACCTTGTTCTTTTACAACCTGATCTCTGAGTTCCTACTTTGTCTGGAGACCATTTGAGTCAAGAGACCCATAGCCTTGTAAGACCCGTTAAGCTAGGATAGCGTTAGGGCAATTAGGCATAGGGGTGAGATGAGAGTACTCGCAGGACCCTGAGGTGCGAAGAACCAGTTTGTCTTAAAACAAGATAAATAAAATGTTTAGATCTAATTCAGCAATTAGCTCCAGGTCGTCCTTACCACCTGATATCATTAATGAAGAAGATTGTTCTTTTGAAGAAACTCCCAGTGATTTTCGAAACTGGAATATTCCAAAAATTGCTCCAGAGGATATTTATAAAACCTTTTGGATTCAGAATACTTTTAAAACTGCTTTTAATGTTAGAACAGTCGAACAGACTTATGCTATTTCTAGATCAGATGAAAAATGTTATTTTTTTACCAAGAAACTTATCCAAGATTTCCTGGCAAAAGGATACAAATTTTTACATATTGGTTCTGTTCAAGTTGCTGTCAAACCTTTAACTAGGTTAGGCATTGATGCTTCTGTTCTATTGTGTTTAAGAGATGCTCGTTTTAATAATTTTGAAACAAGTATCCTTGGTATAATCCAATCCTCCACGTTCGGAGGACCGGTTCATTTTAATTGTTTTCCTGATATTCCTCTTGCTTTGGATGATCCTCATATTATTAAAGCTTTAACTTTGATGATTTCTACCAAGGGCTATGACATGCTTGAAGGAAGCAAACCTCTTGCTCTTGTTTATCGCATTTACTATCGTCTTTTGAAAACGAATTTAAATTTAAAAGTTGTTCAAAAACCTACTTCGGGTAAAACTCTCTTAATCCAGAGTTCTACTCCTGATGCTAAAATTCAAGTCCCTTCTTTGATTTTATGGAAAGATGTCTCTTTACCTAAAGAATGGATTTTACAAAATGAAGTTCCTCCCAGAAATATTCCAACTGATTGTAATCTTGATTATATTTAGCAATATTTAGATGGAACTGTTAAAATCAGCTTTGATACCCCTGATTTAAGAAGAAATTCTTTTGCCGGGCCTAGATCTTCTTTTGCTGGCTCTACATCTGATATTCCAGTAATGAGAGATCAAAAACTCCAACAATTTCTGGAAGATTCAGCCAAAACGGCCCAGCCAAACTTTGATTTACCTATTAACCCTAAGTTAAAACTGAAAGGACTAACTACGTCCTCTCAAATTACCTCTGCTTACTATTCTGCTAAGGATGCCCAAACATCCAAGGATAAGTCCGTAAGGGAAGAAGCTGACGACAATTCATCTTTGTCTCCTACAGCTTCTGATATGGCTCCTTCTATTCCTCCTATCCATCATAGCCTTACTGTTTTAAACAAATAATTTTCTTATGATTTAATTGCTCTTGTTAATGAATACAAATCAAAAGAAAACCATGATAAGCGAAAAACTTATCATGCGACTTTCTCTGATTTAGAAAAACTCCGTGTTAAAAGAAAATGGAAAGAAAAATTGAATGAGCTTCAAAAGCACATTCTTTTCTTTGATTTCATTGAAAATTATTATACTTCAAAAAATAGTTTACATGTTGTTAAAACTGATTTTGTCACAGAAGATGGAAAAGCTGTCATTAAATCCAGCCATCCACCTCTTGACAGCATAGTTTTCAATCATAAAGGAGCTGAAGTTACTGCTTCTCCTTTCAAGCTTCCTGAAACAGGGTCCAATAAAGAAACAAAAAAGATCATTTTACAAAACAATTTTGTAAATCTTGCTCTACATACTATTGGACAACAGCTTGATCGAATTGAAGAGAAAGCAGAAAAACCCATTTTTGCTTCTACTCCTGTTTTACAAACAATTGAAAATCCTTTGACTCTCCCCAAAGAACAGTCACAGAATAATTCAAAAACAGTTGAAAAACCTTTGATTATTTTACCACAAGCTCGGCCAAAAATTCAATTTACTGAACCACAGGCCAAGACTTTGGAAAAGATTAATCAAATGCTTGCTGATCTTAAAAAAGAACAGCCCTCTACCAGCACTCTTAACAAAAGAGAAATTGTTCTTGTTGAAACTACAGATGAATCATCTAACGATGATTCCTCTGAAGCCAAAGAAATTGATATGCTTGAAAAGAATTTCCATGATTTTAAACCTGAAATTACCAGAATTACTTCAAAAGAACCCAAACCCATGAGTTTAACGAAGAATTGGTATTCCAGGCCTACTCCTCCTGATTTACAATTTGAAGAAAAAATTTTTCAAACTCAATCCTCATATTCTGCTGATAAAGTTTACGAATGGAATATTGATGGATTATCTGAACAAGAAATCATCAATACCATGAGTAAAATGTCTTTGATTGCAAATGCTTACATTAACAACAATATTCAACAACCTGATATTGTTATGATTTTAGCTAATGGTTTTTCCGGTGTTTTAAGAAGCTGGTGGGATAAACATCTCACTGAAGATACCAAGCAAACCATTCAGAATGCTGTTAAGTGTAATGATGAAGGTTTACCTATTTTTGATGAGGCCATAGGAAGGGCTTACCCTGATGGCATCAATACTTTGATCCATACAATTATTAAACATTTTGTTGGCACTCCTTCAAATATTACTAATCGAATTTCTGATTATTTGAATAATTTGCGATGCCGTCAAATGTCTGATTATAGATGGTATCAAGATGTTTTTATTTCTCGAGTAATGCTCCGTGACGACAGTCATAAGCCTTACTGGAAAGAAAAATTTATTGATGGATTACCTCGTTTATTTGCTCTTAAAGTTAAGGAACAACTTACTGATATCTCGGGTTTTATTAATTATGAAAATTACACCTATGGTGATATTTTCAGTATAATTAAGAAACTTGGTATTAGTATGTGTAATGATCAAAGAATGCTTCGTGAACAATTGAAGAATAGCAAACAGGCCAAATACGAAATGGGAAATTTTTGCGAACAATTCGGCCTTCAGTCTATTCCTCCATCAAGACGAAAGCATAAACAAACTATTAAAACTTATAAACCTCGTGGGGAATCAAGGAGAAAACCCCGTGATGATTTTTATAAAAAACCTTATTCAAAATCTCGTTCTAAAAAATCCTCCAAATCTTTTTCTAAATGGTTTCCTGAGAAAAAGAAATTTGCAAAAGGAACTTGTTTTAATTGTGGAAAAACTGGACATTTTGCAAACAAATGTCCTGAAAAACCTAATAAATTAAAAAAGAAGCTTAATCAGTTGAAAATCAATGATGATGATCAAGAAACTTTGTTTCGACTCCTGGAAACACAGACTTCTTCATCTGATAATAATGATTTTAGTTCTAGTGATTCAGAATATCACTCAGAAGTTAAATCAGTTGATTCTCCTGAGATAAAACTCGGTTGTAACTGTAATGATTCTTGTTGCAAATCTTTGAGTAAAACAATTAATGTTTTAACCAAAGCTGAAGAACAAGAAAATCTTTTATTAAACTTAATCTCTCAAATTACCAACCCTGAGCTTAAAGAAGAATACCTTCTTAAGCTTAAAAAGACAATGGTTCGTCAAGAACCAGAAACTTCCAAACAAAGAATTAATTTTCAAGAAACTTTGGAACGTTTTCAAAAGAAAAAACCCAAAGATATTTCAATCAATGACCTACAACATGAAATTAATTTTATTAAAAAAGAGATTAATGAACTCAAATCTGAGATCAATAATCTCAAAACTGATAATGATATTTTAAAACAAGAAGTTTTAATTTTAAAAGTTGAAAAACAACTTGATCAGGACATTCCTTCTGATAATGAGCAAACGAATGATTCAGATAATGGTAATAAAGAAGAGAAATCTTCTGATAACCAAATCTGTTTGATTCATCATACTATTCCTCCTAAATGGTTTTCACGTGTTACTATTGTTGTTTGTCATGAATTTTCATTCTTTGTTGTTGCTATGATTGATTCTGGTTCTGATTTGAATTGCATTCAAGAAGGTTTAATCCCTAGTAGATATTTTGAAAAATCTACTGAACGACTTCTTTCTGCAAATGGTTCTAGAATGCAAATTAATTATGAATTAAATACTGCTCATGTTTGCCAAAACAATGTTTGTTTTAAAATTCCCTCTGTTTTAGTCCGAAATATGTCTGACAAGGTCATATTAGGAATTCCTTTTATTTCCTCTTTATATCCATTTTTGTCTGAGAAAGATGGTATTACCACTGATCCTTTCGGACAAAAAGTCAAATTTAAATTTGCTTCAAAATTTGAAATTGAAACTGACAAAAGTTTGAAATCTTTATTATCCGCAAAAAATAAACATCTCTGTTTTCTTCAACAAGAAATCAGATACAAAAAGATTTCTGAACAATTGTCAAGCACATTGCTTCAATCAAAAATTGAGAATTTTAACAAAAAATTGATTTTTGAGATTTGTTCTGATCTTCCTAATGCCTTCTGGCATAGGAAACAACATGTTGTTTCATTACCTTACATCAAAGGTTTTAATGAAACAAATATTCCAACTAAAGCTCGCCCTATTCAAATGAATAGCGAGACTTTAGAATTTTGCAAAAATGAAATCAATGATCTTCTTCGTAAAAACATAATCAGGCATAGTAAGTCACCCTGGTCTTGTGCTGCTTTTTATGTCCAGAAAAATGCTGAAATAGAGAGAGGAACCCCTCGTCTTGTTATTAATTACAAACCCTTGAATAAAGTCTTAGAGTGGATTAGGTACCCTATTCCCAACAAAAATGACTTAATTCATAGGATTTCTGATGCTGTAGTATTCTCCAAATTTGACCTTAAATCAGGATTTTGGCAAATCCAGATTAATGAGTTAGACAAATACAAAACTGCTTTTACTACTCTCTTTGGGCATTTTGAATGGAATGTAATGCCCTTTGGTCTAAAAAATGCTCCGAGTGAATTCCAAAATATCATGAATGATATTTTTAATTCATTCTCTAAATTCACTATTGTTTACATTGATGATGTACTCATATTCTCTAAATCTATTGATGAGCACTGGAAACACTTGAATTCGTTTCTAGATATCATTAGATTTAATGGTCTTGTTGTTTCCGCACAAAAAATCAAATTATTCCAAACCAAGATCCGATTCCTTGGTTATGATATTTCTGAAGGCAAAATCAAACCTATCAATAGGGCTATTGAATTTGCTGAAAAATTCCCTGATATTATTACTGATAAAAAACAGTTACAGAGATTCCTTGGATCTCTTAACTATGTTGCTGAATTCTACCAAGATATGAGGAAACAGTGTCGTCCCCTTTATAAACGACTCCAACAAAATCCTCCGCCTTGGTCAGATATTCATACTGCTCTGGTAAGAAAAATCAAGGCACATGTCAAAACTCTACCATGCCTTGGTATTCCTACCTCTGAATCCTTCAAAATTGTTGGCATTCTGAAGCAAAAATCCATTTTACCAGGCTCTTCTGAACAAATTGTTCGTTTCCATTCTGGAGTCTGGAATCCTGCACAGATTAATTATAATACTATTAAAAAAGAAATACTCTCTATTGTACTCTGCATTTCTAAATTCCAAAGTGATCTTCTTAATAAGAAATTCCTACTAAGGATTGATTGCAAAAGTGCTAAATACGTATTAGAACAAGATGTTCAAAACATTGCATCCAAACATATTTTTGCACGATGGCAAGCTATTTTAAGTGTTTTCGATTTTGATATCGAATTTATTAAAAGTTCTCAAAATTCTATTCCTGATTTCCTTACTCGTGAATTTTTGCAGACACCCAATCATGGAAAAAAAAAAAGGACCCAGAAATAAACACTCCACCCTTGCCTCCCTTACTACATTACCTGCTCTACCTCCCATTCCTGATAAGAGGCTTATCAAGAATGAACCTGCATCCCCCATTGAAATTGCCAATAGGTTCACCACCTTAGGCAAAATTACTCAACCTATTTCATATGCTTCAACTGTTGCCACTGATTATGATCCCTATGCTAAAGCTGTTGCTTTAGCACCTGTCCAGACACCATATACATTCCAGAAATCCAAATCTCCTTATATTCGAAAATGTTACCCTGCCAACCTATTTTACATTGAATCAAATAGGTCCAAGCAAAATGATCCATTCAAAATTGCAACCTCCTACTTTCCCCCTGGTTTCCATTGGATTCCAGAGAATCCTACAAAAAATCTTCAATTTTATACAAATATTTTGATCCAAACCAATTCTCTTTTCATAAAACCCATCCATGACAAAGTTGATCAAAATAAACTGATTTATCACAGTGCTTATTTTATCCACCTAATCACAGAAGAAGAATGGGGTACCAACCCTTTCTCCTCAAAAAGATTAGGCGACTCTGATATTCTGTTCAATTACCATGATTACATTAAAGCTTGGTTTCGTTTCATGCTTCACCAAGTTTCTGATATGAGCCATTCTTGGTTCTTCAATTTTGATAAAAAATTCCATGAAACTTTTCCTTACTGGTTCAACCAATGGTGGGACCAATTTGGATTAATTCCAGAAAATTTTCCTGATGATTTGATTACTACATACAAATGCTTCACTAATGCTGTTACTACAAAGCTGGATAAACACCAGCAAAAGTTTCCATACGTTCTTCATTTCTGCCATCGGTACAAATTACCCTGGATAATGAGATGGAGCTACGAACGAAATTGTGATATTTTGGTACGACACTGTTTTACCAAATGGTGGGACAAGTACAAATACACCAACAAAATCAATGAATATGTAATCCGGGATTTTCCTCAGACTGCTCCTGATCTTCAAGACCGAGAGAAGTTCCCAGAAATCCCACTTGGATCCCTCACTACACCTGGACATCCCCAGCTCCAGGCCCCTGCCTCATCCTCTGCTTCAACCAAAGGAAAGGCAATTGCTTCAACTGCTTCCTCTGTAAAATCCCATAAATCCTCCAAGACCAAGAAAAAGAATATAATTCCTGAACTTGATAATAAGGATTTAATTGCTCTGGTTATGAAGTCTATTAATCAAGATGACTGTGATGATAACAAATCAGAAACATCTTCCGAGGCTTCATTTGATAATTATCCATATTCCAACATCTTCGGACATGACAAAGAGTATGACACTCCAAAGCTGTCTGATGATGAATAAATTGATACATGCTGATTCAACATCCCCCTGCAACAATTGCTAAATCGGATGAAGAAACAGCGCCAGGTCTGATTCCCCCTACGATCACCGCTAAATCGGATGAAGACTTTCTGCAAATACTGTGCTGAATAGTAAAAGTACTGTTCACTTTTTACTGTTCATTTTAACTGTTCATGACCGGCTTTTTGAAAAATACTATTTCATTTAACTGTTCATGTAACACTGTTGTAACAATGCTCCCTTCACTTATAAAAGGGAAGCCTGGCCTCAGTCTGAGGCATCACTTGTTCCACTTCTCAATTGCACTTCCCTCTCCCTTTCGGTACTCCCGACCTTCCTTATTATATACTATAATATATAATATAATGATATATTATAGTATATTATAATCTATAGTAATATTGTATTAGTATAACTACTAATATTATAGACTATAGTAATAATATATAGTTATTTATATAGGATTTTAAAATTTAATGTTATTTTAATAAGTAATTTATTATATAACAAGATTATTTTATATATAATTATATATATAAGATATAAAAATTATATATAATATAAAAAATCATATAAAAAATATTTTATATAACATAAAAAATTAAAATATACATATATTTATATAAACCGATCTAGTCCGGTGCTAGAAAAAGGAAAATCAAATTAGACCGATTTCGATCAGTTTTAAAAAAATGGAATTGGTATTGAACTGAACTAGTTTGGTTTAGTCTAGTTTATCGATTCACCAGTTTTTTTTTCACCCATACCTATAACATTCTCACAAAACGTCAGACTTTTCACCAATACAACATAATTTCTAAAAATTATTTGCATCGAAAGATTTGAACCACAACCCCAAGGCAAGAGTAGACCCTCGTGATCAAGATTCAATGTCCTAACAACTTAGAGTAATGCTTAGGAGTTTAATGTGTATAACTTACCCATAAAAAACGAAAGAATACTATAAATCTAACTCATACTAATGGAAAAACTAATGGAAAACTTATTGGCACAAGAATGCTCTCACTTTCGAATGAATGGAATTACATCTATCAAAATGTAAAACGTTAAGTGTTCTAGTTATATCGCTTTAAATAAAGAAGATCCCATTCCTTCCATTGTTTAGATTCAGCTATGGAGATGACAATTGGTTACAACAGGGACTCCAATCAATAACCCTATGATTGTTCATCCGAGTTTTGGCTGGGAAACCTGAGTTTTAAATTTGGGCTAAAACCCGAACCGGGTCAGATCCGAGCCGAAACCCAGATATATCCGAGTTTTAAACCCGAAATCCGAGTTTAACTCCTTTTTTTTTGCTTACAAGTACGTGGGTCAAAAGACTTGAGTACTTTAATTTAATGATAAACGACGAATTGGTTGAACCTCCCAAACTGGAACATTATGCTACAATTGTTGATCATTTTGGTCGAGATGGGAATCTTAAGGAGGCTGTAGCCATTATCAATAGTACGCCAATAGACCCAGGACCATCTGTCTACAAAGCTCTGCTAAGAGCTTGTCGTGTTCATGGAAACAAGGAAATTGCTCTACGTTCTGCAAAGCAACTCCTGGAGTTATGCGCAAATGATCCTGCAACTTATGTTCTATCAAATGTGTTGGTTTGTGGGTGTTTGGGGGGGGGGGGGGGGGGACTCATGCATAACTCCAGAGTACGATTATTATGTGTGGTTATGTAGCTTAATCTACTGAGAGATGATTCCTGTCTAATTCTTTTACTTCTATCGCCAATTTTGTTGCCGAAAAGATCCTCATAATACTCGTAGTCTGAAAAAAAAAGTAATACTCGTAAGTCTGAAAAAAAAAGTAAACAAAGTTCAAAATTTACGGTATAGTGAATGCCATATCAAACCGATCTGAGAAACGTGTTACATATACCAATAAACTCGTAAAAAGAAAAATTAAAATAAAGCATGTGCAAACTACAATATATCTACAAATTTAAATGTGTACAATAGTATGATTGAAACTTGAGAGAGAGGGAAAAAAAAAAAGGTACCGGGTTGCACCCAGGTTTTGCAACCCGGGTAACCAGAATATGATTTTCCGGATTCTGGACCAGGCTCCAAAAAAATCCGGTCTGGATGAACAATCCTAATCAACCTGGGTCTCCACGATAGGTTGAGCAGAATGGTTTCCAGATTATGAAGAGAACAGATCAAGAAATTCCATTGAAATTTAACAAGTTTAGGGTGCACCGGGTTAGAATAACTGACCTTACTGGCAGGGCAGATGGGAAACCCGTCCGAGCCTATTCATTTGCCCTGCCTCTTCCCCTAAAGACAACAATACTTGTACACACCAGTGTACTTGTTACAGCATACAAAGCTAATTTATACATTCGAGTCATCAATATTTATTAAGTTCTCTTTAGAAGTCTGTCAAGATGCACATATTACACGATTTCAGTACCTTGCATAGAACTTGAGACACAATTTCAGTTCCTTACAATATCATGGAAGTAATTCCCTACACCATTCCAAACATATCACTAGACACACAATGTTGTAAGTGCACAAGAGATTCCTCTGAGGCTTAACCACAGCAAGAGCCACATGCAGGTAAAGAACCTGGGAGTTTAAGAGAATACATTTTTATGAGAAGGGGTGCACAAGAAAAAAAATGATAATCAAAATAAATGAGGAAGCCAACATCAACTTACTATGGTCAGTCCCTCTAACACTATCAAGTCCACGAACATTGTCTAGCCCGCGAGGTGGCCCGCGTGGCCCACCACCATATGGTCCTCCTCCAGGACCTCCAGGGCCACCACCATCCCATTTCTTGCTAGCACCAGAGCCTTTTCTGTAAGCATCTGATTTCTCCATCTGAGGCATGAAAAGCATTGAGAACAAAACCTTCCAATAAATTTAAGACTGATTTGATACTACCAAGTCAGTATATATTAAAAGTCAATGAGGAGAATCAGGATTACCGAAAACATAGTTGCAAAAAACACGCCTATGAAGTTAACAATGGCCCAGAAGAAGTCGGTGATAGTCTTTAGGCGCCATATAGATCGCTTTGATTTCACAACACCTATGAAGTGTGCATACATAATCACAGTTAGTTCTCTCGATGGTAACAGTTGAGAGGTATGAAAGCATCTGCAATGTGTTCTTTTGGCCTTGGGTTTTTAAAACTTGGAGACACACTTCAAAACAAAAACTTTTTATGACTCAACTATGCCACCAAATGACACAAGTACGTCATAGAACAGTATGCAAAGATAAGCAATTTCAATCGATTGAGTGTTACACACACATATTGCCAATCTCAGCACCCCGGTCATCAACTCCAGGAAAAAATAGTAAGGAAGCAACATTTGTGACAAATTTTATTGTTCAACCAAATTATATGTTCTGGAATATTCTTAATACAAAATCTTATGTTTCTAATTAAGCCTTTTTCTTATATACATCTTGTGTACTCAATTTAACTTTTCTGTCATTCAATAAAATATTCAAATACCTATGAAAAAAGATATTCTCAATACACATAAATGAAGCATATATTCCAAATTACATGAATGAAATTCTAGAAATAACTGAGGAGAAAAAGTAAAGAAAAGACAAAAATACTTTTGCAGATGAGAGAGAGAGAGAGAGAATATTGTTGCAACGCAGCAGAAAGAAGAAAAAAGAGATGAGAGATAAATAAATAAACACTCCATACTGTGAACAAGGCTCAGCAGCAGAAACAAGAAAAAAAGGAGAAAAATAAAAACTATATAAAAGCGTAGACACAAAATCCAGTCCCCCACCACTGCCCAATAGCCCCAAAATAAATAAATAGAAGCCAAGGCAATAAATGAATAAACAAAGACACTATATCAGCCAAATGCAATCTTTCCATAGACAATTGTATCATCCTTAGATGGACAGGAAAGGCACCTGAAATGGGTAGGGAAATGACTAGCTAATTGACGAGAATCAGTCAAATGTTTGAATCACAAAGCACTAGAAAATCATAAGCATCACAACCATTCCCAAGCCACAAAATCATTTATCTTATGCAAATCATTGAAAGGTTTCATCCTGATCAAGGTGCAGCCCATTGGATTGCACGCCAAGTCATGCCAGCTCATTAACAAGCCCAATCATGGTAAACACGAATCAAAAGAACGCGTTCTGGCTCTACGGGGATGATGTAAATGATGTTTGGAGGGACTCGGATCAAATTGCTCTGAAAGGAAAGCTATGTCATCTACAATCCCCTTCCCGGCACATTTAACACAATGGCAAAATTTTCCCAAGCCCTCGTCACAGTTAGAAAATCTCTAATGACATGATCATAATTGTTATACAATACACTCGTAATTGTCTATACAAGTATAAGAATCCCTAAAACAGCGTTTACTTTTGATTCAACCAACCAAATACCGTTCGAAACGAATCAGAGAAGAGGGGGGAGGAGACATGGTCATAAATTACGGCGTAACGATCCAAGCTACAAAACAGTCAATGTCATGATTTATAGAAAAAGTGATCAATCAAAAGCCCAAAATTCCAAAATCTCAATAAGCGGATGAACGATCTGAGAAGCGAACGTGTAAACCCTATTTTACCACAACAATAATATTTATAAATTGAACGCAAAAAGATATGACAAGAAGATAGAGCTAACCGCGTTCAACAAAAGCCATCGAGGAGAGAAGAGAGAGATTCCGAGGGTCTTCCGGGTCGTCGTCGTCTGTGTATTATGCGGGAATTGGTCGGATCGTTATTTATGAGGGAGAGCTGTGTATTATGCTTTTTACTGTATTTATAGTCTGGGCGAGAGATATTACGTCGACCGGATTTGGAGTATTTTTTACGTCGGATGACGTGTTCTCTTGGTTTTAATTGGCCAGCGCATGCCAACTTCTATTGCTCAAGTACACGTTTCATGTTTTAATTGGACCCTGGGGAGAAGATTATTTAAAATATTTTTTTAGCAAAGTACCATCATCCCATACCTATAACTACGTTCAAATATAAAATTTTCATCTCATTTCATTTTATTATCATAATTTTTTTAAAATTTTATATAAAATATAATAAATAATTTAATTTTTTTAAATTTTAAAATAAATATAATATTAAAATATAATATTTTAAACTTTTATCTAAAATAAAAAAATTTTATCTTATTTTTCAAACCTAAGCTAACACTTTAATTTTTCTTTTTATTTTTTAACGAAAATTTATTCAAAGCTAGTTTCTAGTATATTCTAGTTTTTATCAACAAAATGACATAATGGTCGGATAATGACATAATGTTTAGAATTTTGTTATTTTCTATCAAATCAAACTTTTTCAATTTTAAGATTTTAAGACAAAAAATAAAGATTTTAGAAAAGCTTAAAAGAAAAGTTGGACGAGGGCTCTTGGGCTTGAGTTTTTTTTCTTTTAAAGGAAGAGGATTTTGAAATAAAGTTTCGACTAATTTTGAAAGTATACAGGTGCTCGAAAAAAAACTTATCCACAAGTATTTTAAACAATTTAAAGGAAAATTTCTCAATCCCATATCGCTAAGGATTTCAAGGAGCCCTGGGTTAACGTATGCTGAGCATGACTGGATTAATACCAACATAAACCAATTTGATGGAACCATTCCAAGCCTAGGGATGATTTGAATTTAGAGATGAAATGAGATGATTTTAGATAAAAATTAAAAAAATCTTGTTAAAATATTATTTTTTAATATTATTATTATTTAAAAATTTAAAAATTTTGAATTAAAATTTAAAAAAATTAAATTATTAATTATTTTAAGTGAAAATTTAAAAAAATTATAATGATTAAAAGAGATAAAACACTTAAATCTACAAATAATGACAACTCTGGCAACTAAACTCAAGCTGAAATAAAGCCGAAAGAACAACCAGGAAATGGCACATTTTATTTACTATTTATATAAAAATTATTTAATAAAAAAAATTAAAAAAAAATTTAAAAAAAAGATGAAATGTTGAGTGTTAAAAAATTGGGAAGATTTATTGATAAGAATTGCCCTCAAAGGCCGAGAAAACTTCCAAAATCAGTCGGAATTGCCAATGAGATCTACACTGTTAATGCATCTCGATCTTTCCACCCTTCCCTTGACATATAGCCTTTGCCAATTACACGTAAGGGAGTATATGGTTTTTTTTTTTTTTTTTTTCTGGGCAAAAGGAAATTGCATAATTGAGTCTTGTAACCATACCTGATGATATGAGAAGTCAGCATAATCTGTGTGTGTGTTTGATGACAACAATTTAGAACAACAGATTGTCACAACGAATTCATGATGTGGTTTTGCTGTGGATACAATTAATTAATTAATTCTAGGTAAAATAAGAAAACCTCGGCTGGAAATGTGCCACCAAAGCCAAAGCTTGGGGGATCTGGTAGGTTTTGCACGAGGCTTGAATGGGCTAGACAGCTCACTCTTGAAGAATTCAACAGGCGCTACCATGAGGAATAGGAATATAACCTCTTCTTCATGTTTAGGGAGAACACCGATGTTACAATCCCTTGGCCCCCTCCGTGTCCTTCCACTTCCTTGACCGCCACCTTTACCCCTTCATTCTTCTCTTCAAATGTCATACCTGAAGAGCCTTCTTCGTTTTCTGAAGTTTCAAAATATCCTGAATGGAGGTTTGCTATGCAAATCGAATTTCAAGCATTAATTCAAAATCAAACTTGTGAGCTTCTCCCACCTGCCTCAAATCTCATTATATTGGGTTCCAAATGGGTCTTGAAGACCAAGAGGGCACTGATGGGACCTTGGAACGCCGTAAAGCACAACATGTGACCAAGGGCTTCCATCAGCAGCCTGAAGTAGATTTCTCTGAAACTTTCAGTTCAGTTGTAAAACCTGTAACTGTGCGTCTTCTTCTTTCTCTTGCAATATCATCCAATTGGCCTCTTCACCAGTTAAACGTGCATAATGCATTCCTCTACAGAGACCTTGAGGAAGCTATTTTTATGAAACAACTGCCTGGATTTGTCAATCCAGATCATCTGCACCATGTGTTAAGTTACAAAAATCCATCTATAGATTAAAACAGGCCCCCTGAGTCTAGTTTGCGAAACTTACTAATAAATTGTTAGAATTAGGCTTTCATGGTTCACACTCAAGATAGCTCTCTATTTATTTTGCATACTAACTCTCATTGTCTCTATATTTTGATATACGTTGATGACATAATTGTCACTAATTCTAGTTATGTTTTAATTTTTGATTTTATAGCTTCCTTGAGTTTATATTTTCTAGTTAAAGACTTGGGACAGTTACATTACTTTCTAGTGGTTGAGATTCATCGCATGTCCTCGAGTCTTTTTCTTTCTCAGTCCAAGTATATAGCTAACCTCCTTTTTCGCACAAATATGCATAAGTCCAAATCTGTGTCCACCCCAATGACAACTTTTGTTAGACTTACAGCTCTTGATGGACCCACTTTTGAAGACCCTCAATTATATCGAAGTATAGTTGGGAGTCTTCAATATTTGTCCTTCACTCGTCCTGATATATCATTTGCAATTAACAAAGTTTGTTAATATATGCATTGTCCTCACCAACCTCACTGGCAAGTTGTAAAACGAATACTTAGATATCTTCAAAATACACATCACTTCGGTTTGTTTTTCTCTGCATCCGCTACTTCTAAACTTTCTGCATTCTTCGATCCGGATTAGGCTGGGTGCCCTGAAGATTGCAAGTCCATAGGGGGCTTTTGTGTGTCTTTAGTTCCCACTTAATTTCCTGGGACTCTAAAAAACAAGCCACCATTGCTCGTTCATTTACTGAGGCAGAATATAAGTTAGTGGCCAATACGGCTTGTGAGGTTATCTGGTTTCAATCATTGTTAAAAGAACTGGGCATTTTTCTTAACTAATCCCCCTACCTTGTGGTATGATAATTTAGGAGCTACTTGCTTAGTTGCTAACCCAATTTTTCATGCCCGTATCAAACATGTGGAGTTGGACTATGATTTTGTTCGGTGTGGCTGCCAAGATATTGTAGGTCTCCTTTGTATCCTGTAAAGACCAATTAGCAAATATCTTAACTAGGGGTGTAACCGGTTCGGTTCGGTCCGGTTTTGGACAAAATCTTGGACCGAACCGGTATAACCGGTTTTGTATTTTTTAAAACCGATTACGCACTTTATACTCCTAAACCGGTACTTCGGTTGACCGGTTTCCGGATTTTTATTGGTTTTTTTAAAATATAAGTTTGATATTTTGTCATAAAAAATATGTTTTAAAAAATGTTTTAAATAAATATGTTATACTTTTATTAATCTATATTAGACTATTAATATAACTATAATTATAGTCTATATTAGACTACTTTTTTTTAATTGAGGGAGTCTATATTAGACTATTAGTACAAGTTATAAATTTATATATTAGTATAGCTAATAATAGTATATATTAGTATTAGTGATAGAACTATATATTAGTATTGCTATATAATATATGATCAATTACATTTTCATTTTTAAGATTAAACTTGTATTTTATAATAACATTATCTTATATATAATTATATTAATATATAATGATCAAAAAATTACAAATGTAATATTTAAAATTAAACATTTAATGTTATATTTTATAAATTATAATATGAAATTATTTCATATATGAAATATAATTATATATAAAAATTTCATATATAATTATACATTATATATAAACTTATAATTTAATAATATAAAATATTTTTGTATAATTTAATTTTTGTATAAAACTTTAATATAAATATTTTATTTTATATTTTTTTATCAACCGGTTCGGTCCGGGTCCAAAAAATCCTAAAACCGGAATTGGATCAGTTCCAACCGGTTTATGAATTATAAGAACCGGTTCCGGACCTGACCGATTCAAAACCGGTAAAACCGGTCCGGTTCGGACCGATTTACCGGTTTTTCAGTTTAAATTTACACCCCTAATCTTAACTAAGCCCCTATTAACAGCTTGGTTCCTTCAGCTTCGATCAAGTCTCACACTTGCATCTGTGCCGCTTGAATTGCGGGAGGATATTAAAGCACCTCACTCAGCTGCAACGTCACATGGATCTGCTCTTCATTCAGTACACGGCCCTTCCACTCACTTGACAGAAGCAGTGCAACGCTCTACACTAGACATGCACAGCCCACTCAATGCAGCACAAAATAGAATATTCTGTAACACTCTAGAACGTAGGCAATAACAGAATGTACTATCCTATGGGACATCTGTCACAACATGAGTGGAGAAGGAATCAAGTTTGTTATTTGTATTCTCTACAAATAGTCTGCTGTAATATGATTTCAAAAAATGAGAAATGGATGAGTATTCGAAGGCAGTACCGATTCTGTGTTGTTTCAAACTTTTCCTCAAACACTTCATGTCCTTTCTAATTTTCTAATTACTTAGCATTGTTTAAGGCTATGTTTCTGATTTAAACATTGGGAAAAGCTTTGTCGCAGCTCACCCGAGTCTGACAACATCTGGTGTTCAATGGAGATGGAACAAGAACTCCGCCTCATTAGAAAACCAGCTTTCCAAAGAAGGATTCAACGATGTAGAGAAGCATTTAAGCTATGGGAGATGAGTGAGAAGCTAGATGTGGTAGTGTAAACAAGCACCAAGGAGAAACTTCCTCAACACCTTTGCTTAGAAAAGGCTGTACCCTGCACAACCTATTAGCTAGCAAGAACTTCAGAGTTGATCTTGTAAACCTGCTCACCAAGCTAATAAGTCTATATAGTCTTTAATATCCACACAACCCGATTTTTTGGGTATGAGATTTATGAACGAAGCATTAAAATTTTTTCAATCTTACAAATATACAACGGCATGTAGATCATGAAGCACTCACATAATATCTCATCTAATCACATCCCAGCAGAAGACTCGAAAGAAAGCCATGGAAAAACCGTCTAGGCATGTTGCCTTCTAAAAATTCTAGAAGGCCTCTATAAGCTTTAAACATCTTTCACAACTTTAAGAACCTTCATCTCCTCAAAAGGCCTGTCAAGCCTTGAAGACTCCCCCCCAATGGATTAAAAGGCTACGCCAGCCAGCTTAAACCTCCAAGCAAGCAGACGATATGATTCCTAATCTTAGTTTGATCAGTATAGATTGAGTCGTGAATCATGAGCATTTGTTTGTATGGCGAGGAATCTTGAAGACTGTGCAAACGCAACATGTCTTTTACCCAATCAATCACGAGCATTTCAATAGAATTGATTTTCCAATTCCTTTCGGTCACTCAATGAAAAAACTGTGCACCGATCATACATAGTCTATGAATGGATCAGCAGGAAAGCGATGTGGTATTTAGACAGAATGAGAACAATCGTTACAATCATACCTAGTCTTGTAAATTAAGGCAAAAACATACAGCAGCGGGATCCAAACATTAAAATAAAAAATCTTCACTATGGTATCTCAACAATGAAAAAAAAAAAAAAAAGAATCTCCACCATACTCACTCAACGATGAACATAAATCTAAGCTTAATAATCAGTTTCAGTGCTCCAAACATTGTGCGAGGGAATGAAGGGGTATTATCATTAAAGGCCATAAGGTAAGTAACACAGGCTAATGAGATAAGAGGGAGGCCGCACATGCTAATCTCTGTATAAACAAACATTTTGGGTAAATAAAGCAAGAAGAGAAGATCGGAAGACTACAAGCTTACTGGAATTGGTGTCTGTTATTCTCAGCTGCGTTCTCTTCCTTCCCAAGTGCAACCACAACTTTCTTCAAGATGGCTTCAGTCGGTTGGTGTGAATTCTCCACAGACTTCGAAATTGCTTGCCACTTCTCGCCATGTTTTGGTTCTGCAGCAATGCATCTCTTCAGCACATCCTTTTGATTCTCGTCACTCCCATGCTGAAGTTCAAATTTGTAGTATAATGCCCAGAAATCTCCGATATCCGGGGCAAGTGTGACAGCCCTGTTGAGCCACGTCCTAGCTTTATCCACCTTCCTGTCATGCCAAAATAACTTCGCCACAGCGGCAATGACATGGGGATCATGATCACATTTTTTGAGAGCATCCATACTCTTGGATTTACGTTGGGGACGAGGAACCATTTCAATCGATGCTGCCCACAAAATACCACTATTGGGACACTCCTGCAATGCCTTGGCCATCAAGATATCAGATTCCTTCTTATTGGCATGCCTCATTTCAGCTCGAACTGCAGCAAGCCAGAGTTCAGGGTTCTGGGGATTCTTCTTCCTGGCCATGGTGAGGACCGCTCTAGCTTTACTCAGCCCATTCATCTTTTCTTCCAGATTAGCAAGAGAAAGCCAAAGGTGTATGCAACTAGAGCAATGCTTCAGACCCAACTCGTAAGCTTCCTTAGCCTTCTCCAAATGACCCAGCCTCTCCTCTAGCTGTCCAAGCATCAGCCACAATTTGAAGAACGAAGGGAAGCGTTTCAACCCTTCATCCAACAACCTCCTCTCTTCGTCGGTATTCCCCAATTCTCTCTCCACAATCGCAGATTTCATCCACACTCTTTCCGTGCCTCCTCTTTCTCGGGCTTTGGCAAGAAGCATTCTAGCTCTCTCAGGTTCATGATTCTCAAATTCAAGCTTAAAAGCCGCAAGCCAAATCTCCTCAGAATTGGGAATAGCAGCATAAGCTTCTTGAAGAATTGCCCGCGCCGAAGGTACATCTCCAGCAAGCCACTTCTCTTTAGCACCCATAAGCCACAAAACCTCAGCCTGAGGACGGTAAGTAACTGCCTTACGAAGTAAAGCGTCAAGGGATTCCCTCGTCCCATGGCTCTTCTCAAGCTGCGCGGCTTTGAGCCATATGCTCTTCTTTGTCAAGAACACACTGAGTGCATGAGCATAAATAGCTCTCGCCGTCTCAATCGAACCCCTTTTCTTACACTCCTCCGCATCCGCCACCCAAGTCCTCTTTCTATCCTCTTCCTCCACCCCGATCCCAATTGTATTCGCAATAATGGCCTGGCAAGTCACTACCGACCCGGCACGCTCAGCAGCCTCAGCCTCCTTCATCCAAGCCTCCCTATCAATCTCCAAACCCTCTCTCTGCAATGCCCTTATACCCCTCTCTATAATCTTCCCCACCATTCCTGTATTCCCATTTGCCTCCTCCAACTTAGCTGCCGTTATCCAGATCGCTGGCTCCTTGGTCAGTCTCTCCCTCGCTCTATTCAGCACCTTCTTAGCACTCTCATACGTTTCCAACCTCGCCAACGCCAGCCACAGCTCCACATGCAACGGGCAACATTCCACCGCCCTATGAAGCAACAACCTCGCGTCCTCCTCGTTCGCGAGCTCCACAACCGCCTTCCATAGACGAACTGAATCTGGAATATGCTCTAACCCTTTCCTCAACACCTTGCTCTTCTTATTCACATCGTCATGCTCCAATTTCGCTGCCTGCAGCCAGAGCTTAACCGAACTGGGTATGGACTTAACTCCTTTCGCGATGACCGCCTTGGCCTCTTCCGGACTCGCTAGCCTACAGGCCTCCAACCACACGTCTTCGCTCTTAGGACACTGCTCGCAACCCTCCTTAATCAACTGCCTCGCCGCCTGAATCTTCCCCGCCACCTCTTCCAGCCTGGCGGCGGCAATCCAACCCGGCGGATGTTTCGGGTTCGTTTGAGTCACGCTCTTAAGCAACAGCCTTGCCTTCTTGATATCCGAAATCTCGGCATCGCTCGTAATCTTCATACTTTTCAAATCAGTGAGATACCCTTTCGGGTCAACAACGGTTTGTCCCGAAACCGAATCCGAGAGCCGATCCAATTTCAACGACAGCACGGTCCCTCTTCCTTCACCCACCGCTGTCAAATCCGTGACAGGAGTTTGCGCCCACGGCGTTTCGGTGCCACCAGCAGCTCGGCTCTTGGGGTCCAATGCTGTGACATGCTCTTGCTCTTGTCGAGCTTTTTCTAGAAGCGTGTCTGGCACCGGCACGAAGCTCTCGAACCGTTTCTTCTTGTTTCGCAAGGAATAATCTCCAATTTCTGGGATGCTCTCCCACTCTTGGGTCGATAACGTATACAATTTCCTCTTCAAATCCGCGAACTGTTCGGTGATTTTCGGGTTTGACGCGCGGTACTTCTCGATCTCCTGTTTCAACCGTGCCTCTCTCCGGTCCTTGCGCCGCGAGTCCATTCGCTTGTCGATGGCTTCCCAAACGGCGTCGGCTTCCTTGTCGTCCTCGTCATACTCGGCCGAGGCGAACAGACCGACATCATTTCCTTCGAACTCGTCGAACTTCTGGTTCTCATCGTAGCCCTTATCTTCGGCGTCTTCAGCTTCATCGGCCTCCTCATCACCGGGCTTCCCTCGACCTCTACCGACCCCGGAGGGACCACCGACCGCAGCAGCGGAGCGGTCAGGGAGGTCTGGGGCGGCACGAGCAGGACCGATATCGGACCGGGTAGTGAAGCCCGTGGCACCACGACCCAACCCGGCGACATAGTTGGGAGGGGGCTTGGAATTGAGGAACTCGAGCTTGGGCTTGGGGGTGGGACGTTGGTGCTGGGTGCCACCGAGGAGAGGAAGATGGAGGGTGAGGGTGGAGAGAGGAGTGACGCGGAGGTCGGAGAGAAGGACAACGGCGTCGTATTCTGGAGGGGGGAGAGGGTGGCTGTGGGAGAGGAACAAGGTTCGGAGGAGGTGGATCGGAATTTGGGTGTGGCGGTGAATGGAGAGCTTGAGGGAATGGAGGGTTGTGGTATTTGGGTCTAGGGTTAGGGATAGGGTTTTCTGGTTTGGGATGGTAATGAACACCATGTTGATGACAATTTGCACGAGTGAGTTGCTCGAAACTGTGAAAGTCTCGAATCTTCACTTGGATTAGGAAGCTGAAAGGCCATTTATAGTGTCCGCATCACAATCCTTATGGATCATAGGTGTAGTGGGCTTCTGTCCGTGCATTGAGTAGCCCAAGTCGGACAAGGTGAGGCTGGTGAGCTAAATGTTTTCTTCATTTTTAATTTTATTATTTTGAATCAAGATCGATTTTTAATGGTTTTTTATTTAGCAATTGACTATTGAGGATAAAATGAGTTGGGTCAGCCCATTGGCAGTTTATCATCAGAATGAAAGTATTTTATAAGACATGTTGATTTAGTCACGTAAAAGGAAATGGATTCATAAGTATAACTCAATTCCTCTAAAAAAAGAAATTTCTATAAAGGGTAGGAATCTCCTCAAATTTGAGAAAGACTTGATTACATACAGAGACTCTTAAAATCTTCTCTCTTCTAGAGGATATCATCTTCTTCAACCTCCAAAAAGTCTAATATACTTTATTGTATTGAAAGATAGCCATAGGTGAGGTTATGAGAAATTGTATAATCATCAAACTTAGTGGATTTCGCCCCTGAACAACTTGTGGACATAGGCTTTTATGCCGAATTATGTAAATTTATGTGTCTCTCTCTTTATATACATTATATATATTTCTTGTTTATTCCCATCGACGAACATGCGAGTCCCTAGTTCATTAGTAAAACTGTCTCCCAAGTGTAGAAGGTGTCAAGTTGATTCAAGAAAGAATCCCAAAGTCGATTCCAAAGGAACTATGGTGGTCAATAAATCACTTCAGTTTTAAAATGCTAGAGGATGCTTTTGATTTCAAAAAATGGTGTGAATGTGCTATGTAACATTTAGATGTGTAAATCTGATCTAGACTTCAAAAGGAACTAAGTTAGTCTTATATGTACTCAAATGAATGAAATGTACCAAACGTAAAGTGTGCTAAATACAAATATACCAACTCAAATTTCTTAGGATGTTTGTAAAGTAGAAGAAAACGTCAAAGCAAAGAACAATGGTGGAAAATCAAATCTATGTGCAATTTTTGGTATCCAAGGGACAAAAGATCAAACACCTAAGCTGGGGGTTCACTTTTCATAGGTTTTGCTCAAATAAATTTTGATTCCCTAACCCCTTCAAATACTTTCTCTGTCAAGAGATAAGCCCTCGGAAGATTCAACAATTAAACGTAAATTCAATCAACTCTAAAACTTCTATTGAATTGTTAACCAGTTTTGGAATAAACATCACAACCATGTATTCTCATTGCAACCCAAGTGTCCATTGTGCCTCTTGTCAACAATAAATCAAGGGTCAAAGGAAGAACCTGTAACAGCCGCTAGAAATTCAATGATGGAATTTCTATTGTCTTTAGGAATCATAGTAAATCCTAAATGGTTGGAATCCAACTAAGAACCCATAAGCGTGTTAGAAAACCAAAAAATCCTATATGGTTTTATCCAAAACCTTATTGAATCAGTTTCTAGCATCGTGTTTAATCGTTTAATTAAATTATTTTCATATGCTATTAATCTTTTAAATTTGTGTTAGAACATCATTATCCAACTTAGTTAACCTTGGATATTTGATTGGGCCAATAGAAATCAGATTTGGGCTTGATAGCAACCAAAACCCTCTTAAAACCCATGAATTTAGGCCCTTTCGGTTTAAGCCCATTAAGACCCACGAAATTAGCCACCTTAGCAATGATTTTGTCTAAGATATTTCACCCTCCACTTGCCTTACCAGATTTATTCAAGAGCACTTAAAATGTTCTTGAAGTGGATGACTAAGTGGACACCCCACTCTTTCAATTATAGACTCAAAAATAATATCTTGTATATTTTATTGGAAGAAAAGATCAATACTCAAGCTCCATTTCAGATCTATCATCTTCCAAAACTTGTATAAATAGCCCTCCAGCCCCTTCCAACGAAAATCATCCCTCCTTTACACTTTGCTTTGTTAGAATACAAAAAAATACTCTCGGGTAATTTTTATGAACTCTTTTGCATGTCTTATTTGAAGCTCTTGTAAGTATTTTCTCACAAACTTTCCTTCATGAAAGTTGTTTATTTTTTAGTCTAGTTTACGTAGATATCTTATTTGTTCCATTTGAAGATCATTTGGTCAGTCAAAAGTTGTTTAAAACCTAGAAAGGTCATTCTGGACGATAACCAGAGAGTATGTTATATTTTGGAGTTTTTGACAAAGTTAATGGATTGATCTTGGTCCGAAATTATTATGGAGTATTGTTAACATAGGTATATGATTATTGGTTGAGGATTTGTTGCATGATTAAAAGTTTTGGTGAAATATTTTCTTAGATTTAGAAACTTCGAATCTGGAAGAGGAAAAACAGTTTCAGTTTTGAGAAAGTTTAAATCTTTTATGGTTTAATCTTATTGCAATGGCTTTGATATTTTTATTTGAGGATCCTAAGCTTCTTATATACATGATATAATGTTTCTTTGAAGATATTTGATATTAGTTTCAAACATATGAAATTTTTATGCAAGGAGATATTCGAATAGGCCAAGTGATGATGTTCTTGGCTAAATTAATGTTTTGGTTGATTTTTAACCATGTGATCTTGAGTTTAAAGCTTAGATCTGTTTTAGGACACCTTTTTAAACCATGTGATGTTTTGGTTTGAAGATCACATCTTTATAAGTCATGGATCAAGAGGTTGATCAAAACAAGTTAGAAACAAAAATCAAGGGAAATGACCTATATAAGTTTCAGTTTTTATAGATTTTAATAGTTGTGTTTAGTTTTAAATTTTTCTGAATTCATATTTAAGTTCAGAATAAAATCTACATGAGATATATAAATTTTGGTGATTTTTGGAGTTAGGATACAAAATCCTTAAGTTAGGGATATAATGATCTTTTTCCACATGTAGAAGGTGAATTAATAATTTTACTCTTAAATTGATATTTTTCTATATTTCTAATTGTTAGTGATTAAGTTATAACTTTTAAAAATCACTACTTTCAGTCTCTCGTGATCGTACTTGAGTTTTGCCTAGAAACGCGAAGACAGAGGTAAGTTAGCTTTTAACTTACTAGCAGTTTACTATGTATGGGTGATAAGTAAATGAACTACAGTATATGTATGTATGTTATTATATGTGCTATGCCAAGTCATTACATGTTTATATGTTACATATAATTTATTCTGTCATGAATTATTCATCTGCTACACAAGATATTCTGTCACGAATTGCTAAACATTGCAAGTAGTATGGATACATACAATCTAAGGAGATTCTGTCTAAGGAGATTGGAAATTCCTAAGTGTGTCCATCGTGACCCTCCAATCTTTCCTGGGAATCTAGAAGTTCTGTCTAGGAAAGATTGATCTTTCCTGGAAACTTACTTAGTGAGTACTATTCATTTCTACGATAAAAATTCATCAAGATAATATCAAAAAAAAAAAAGGAATATCATGTATGTCATGTAAGGTATATTCACTGTTGCAAGCATGTTATGTTAAAGATGTCATGTTGTGTTACGTCAGGGCTTTTGACCTTTCATATTCAAGTCACATTCTGTCTCTAATACAGTTTATGTATTTCAAGAACAATCATGTTAAGTTATTCATGTCAATCACGATCCTAAGTACTAGGATGGGAAAATATCCTAGTAAAACTCCTTTGTTCACGCTGGAGTGTCTAAATAGGTGTGAAATTTCCTGGGTTGACGAAGTATAGTCAACAGGTTGCGAATGGGACCTAACTAGCTGGTCACCGGAGCGCACCAGGCACTAACGCCGATGGAGCCACATTTTATTTTAATAAGTCATGGGGCCACAACAACTGTGGAGCATGAAGTATGGGGTCACAGCAATTGTGGCACATACACTACGTGAGACACAGCAATTGTGACACGTAGAATACATGGGGCCACAACAATTGTGGAGTATGTATTAACGCACTCACAGCTGGTGTAGATACCTGTGTTGTGATGCGGTAATCGGCAGGGGCACATGGCTCTAGGGGACCCATGTAGCACCCACATGTTACGTTAATCAAGTTAAATGAAAAAGAATTCAAACTCATGTTATGCTCAAGCTCATGTTCATGTTATGTTTCAAGTTTATGTCAAGTTAAGTCAAGTAAGATCAAATCCATGACAATGTTATGTTTCAAGTTCATGTCACGTTAAGTCAAGTCAGATAAAGTCTATGACAAGTAAGTCAAGTTCAGTTCATTCATGTTCATGTTATGTTTCAAGTTTAAGTTATGCCATATGCTATGATTACTTACGATTTTGATTATGTACTTATGCTTTTACTGTCATGCATGCATTATTAACCTGTGTGTATGTTTTATGTTAACTTGCTGAGATTTGTAATCAAATCTCACTATGGTAGTCCCAACTACCATTCCCCCCGAATGGTAGATTTTGTTACAGGATCTAAAGAAGAACTGGGAAACAGCCAACTGGACACGGTCGATTAAGCGACAGTGCGGCTTCAAGGTTAATATAGTAGTTAACTTAAAATTACTATATGTACTATGAAGTTACATCTTCAGTACTCATTTGATCACAATCATTTTGGACTAGTATTGTGATCTCTGATGTTTAGTATGCCTTTATGTATGAAGTATATTTTAAGCATTTTGGGATATTTGAATTTGGTGCATAGTATTGCTAAAGAAAAAAATTATCCGCTACGAATATTGCATAATGCTAGATGTATGTTAAGAACATTGCATCTTATATGTCATGAACGGAGATACGTAACCTTGTGTTGCATGTCTCGACGCTTCAAAGGTCCGTTCAATCCCAAGCGGAATTTGGGGGCGTCACAGAACCCATGTTGATTCTTTTTGTAAACTGATTTACAATCCCATAGACTATGAAATTAAACCAAAGAAAATTCAACTTACAGAAACCATAACCCAATCCAAGTTATGCTCAAGCTTAGGCACCGAAAATTACTCTTGCATGATAAAAATAAAATGTTATTTAACTAATTTAGAAGATTTTAACATCAAAAACAAAGAAATGGAAAAGAAGAATGGACGAGGTTCTGCTCTCTTGGAATTTTTGCCCCAGCCGAGTATATCCCCAATCTCATCTTTCCTTCCACTTTTATGCTTTTCCCTTGTCAGCCTTGCTATGTGTGTAACTGATTTCCTGAATCTTGGACAACTGAATATTCCTCAATCTCTTTCCCACTAAGCTCCAAGTCCCTTTCGATTACAATGCTTTCCATTCTAGCCATGGCCTCCCTGTGGCAGAGTAGGTGTAAATTAGTGATGATGTAGGGTTAGAAACAGTTTTGGATATTCTAGAAACTAGTTGTTTTATCACACGGTGGAAAGAAGTAGGAAGTCACATGGGCTCAATTATCACTTATCGTATTACTACAGGGGTCTAACACACTTAAAATAGATAAAAGACCTAAAATGCTATTAGACTTAAGTTTCAACAATCATCTATATTCTAATCTATAATCAAGCATTTATCAAAGCTTTTGTTCTATATTTACTTATTCACAATGCCTAATTTATTTAATCAACAATTATCTCTATTCTATTCGATTGTGGACTTTTTGACTATATCATCGTGGCCTCAAACTACCATTGTGTTCCTTCCTTTCTGACCTATTGTGCAAATTTATGCTTTAACATGACTTACAAACTTAACTTAAATAGACTATATCATTTGAGATTATTAGAAATATTAAAATATAACATTGAGAATAATATTATTCGATTAAATAATCATGATTATAAAATCAATTTTGCTAATTAATCAGCTAAAAAGCGAAATGATATGGATTGCTAAAATGCTACTTTAAGGCAATATTCACAGTTATTCTAGCAGTTCAAATAAGATTCGGACCATCACTTTTCTGAAAGCATGGTTCTTGCCTCCCTCTCTCCTCCCTCCTTAGAGCTCGTCCATTCATTGGGTGATCCCTTGCTCTCAAGTGTTTGATCGTCGTTTTTTCCTACACTGCACATCTCACGTGGTGAATCCGATCTGGACCAAATCATGGTTCTTGATGAAAAGATCAATCTCCCGTGCTTCTTCTCTCTCTTTCCTTTGGTCTAAAATTTTCTAACTTCCCTCTCATGCTCCTCTCTCTTCCTCTCTCTCATCCCGATTTCATCCTCTCTCTTTCTCTCGTGCTTTCGTGATCTTCTCTCTTGCATTCGTGCTCCTTTCCCCCCCCTCTCTCTCTCTCATAGTGATTCTAGGGCAAAGTTGATTCTTTCAAACTTGAAACAATGTACACCAAATCTGTGAACTCAAGTTGATGTCGAAGAGAAACCGTGCCTAATTTCAAATATGCAACCACATAACGGTAAGCTTCTGGCAAAATGTAACTTTATGGTTCCTCAATACAGTGACGATGTAAGCTAGTTTTCTGGTATATATTCACTAATTTTGGTTGGTTAGGCTTGATTACTAATCGGTGTTGTGTGCAATGTTTTTTGTAGAGGTTGTTTTGTGTTAATTTTTACATGAATTGGAAAGAATATTCCACTCCTGATCCATTGGATTGGGCCTGGGCCAGGTACTAAGGCCCCATTCGAGCTGAAGCCTACCCTCCAAGGGCCCATGAATAGTCAAAGGGCCCTGGCCCACCAGCTATGCTAATAGAAAGGAAATACACCATACGGGAAACAACTCAAAGGGGACAGACGAGACGTGTGGACCCTAACACTCACCTGCAATGATCAGCAATAAAGGATCCACTTTGGCATGTGAACGGAAAGCACGAGCAACCCTCCATTCTCTAACGATGGGGACAAGAAGTGTTGCACAGATCGCCAATAGTAGAGACACCACCCAGGAAGTTACACTACATTAATGGTGCCACCGCAAGCGCCACGTTGCATTCATAGCACCACCTCAAACGTCACACCACATTAAAGGTAGTGACTAGGATAATTGCGGGCGTGCCACTAGCCTCTGACACAAGGTACAGCTAGTCGTTCAGGCGAGGAACGATATCTTGGACATGGGTCAAGTCTGACCTCAAGTCCTTGATAACGGGGTTGAGGGAGGCCGCTTGATGCCCCATCTCACCCAACTTGGCTTCCAACTCCTCCACCGACAAATTTCTCTACATTGTTCCTTAAGCCATAGCCATCTTGGCCTTTAGATCCTTTATCTGTTGGGCCCTGGATTTGAGCTTAGCCGACTTACTCTTCACCGTCTTGGAGAGGGACATATAGTTGTTGTTAAGCCAGTTGTACGATCGAGTGCCAAAGTTATGTTGCTTCTTCAATTTTAAGTCCTCCTCCTGAAGCTCCTGAGCCACCTCATTTAGGTCGCTGAATTCCTCCTTCTAGCTATTCAACAAATCCTGTAGATTGTCTCACACCTCCTCACAAAGCGCTGCCTCGAGGCGATATTGGTTAGCTTCCTCTAGGGACTTGTCAAGATTAGGCCTCAGCTGGGCGTTCTGATGGTGAAGCTTGTCAATCCTCTTCTGCATTCGCCAATGGTTGGACTCCACCTTTGTAAGGGTCTCAACCAACCAACTCCTCTTTCTCCTTGCTCACCTGCCTGGCATGCCGCCTAACCAAGTTAATAGGGATCGGAGTGCCTGGTTCTCCTCCTCCAAACCTCCACAATCGTCCACGATAAGGGTCATCAACTGCTCCACCCTTTAAAAAATACACAAGTCAACAATAAGGAAATGAGAGAAAGGTGTAGTAGAAGGATATGCTGCCGCTTACCCTCGAGAACAATGCATTAAGTGTGTCCACCATCCCCTAAATGGACTTGGCACGAGCTTTCTCAAACCCAGACTCAGGCCCTAGGACCTTGCTCCCGCCAGCCTAGCGGGACGACCCCACTCACCTCAAGTGTAAGGAAGAGAAAACCTCATGGACAGAAGAACTGCTTAACCCCTCGGGCGGAGGGCTATATGGAATCTCAGTATTGCCTGTCAAGTCACTCTAGGGTGCCTCAGAAACCTTCTCCCCAGCGCCAACTTTGGGACCTTTCCTTAGCTCAACCTCTGGGGAGACCACGACGACGTCCACTTCATCTTCTACCATTAGCTTCTCAGGATCCTTTGCTGCTGTCGCCTTAGCCTTAGTCTCTAGGTGGACCACGACTGAGGCGATGATGGTGTCAATAAAGTCAAAGAGGTCTCAGTCTCGGGAGAGACAACCATACCAAAGCCTCGTTGGCCTTCATTGAAACCTCCATGTCCTTAGCCTTGTGCAAGGCCACCAAGAACTCCCTAGCCACCTCTGCCGCCACAACAGGAACCTTGCCTGCCTCTAAGACCACCATCAGGAGGTTTCCATTGAAGTGACTTCATGCTCAGGAGAATATTCGATGGGGGACTTAGGGATACAGCATGCTCGCCTCCCTTTGGTGAGGGAATCATTTTGGCGAGGGAATCATCTCAACGTTGACCTCGGGGGGCAGCCAAGAGAGCCACATAGAAATGAAACGCCATCATCTCTTTAGCTTGAGTGAGGGTCTTGGTCTTTCCCGCATTGTCCGGCCTAATAGGAGAAGAAACGGCCTGAGAAACTAGATGGGGGATCACGGGCCAAGGGGCTTCAACCATTGCAGAAACAACCTAGACCCCCCGGACTTGCCTACAATAGTGAAACCACTTGGCAGGGTGGTAGGCCACGTGATCTTGGAAGCAAAGGTTGGCAAGGTGGACGCTACAGCCCTCGCAGTGGCTGAAGATGGTCTTGTTGATGAACAACCCAGAGAACAAAAGATTATCCAGGAGGGGGTGGCGGAGCGTAGTTTGAGCTGCTGCCCCCAGACTCCTAAATTCGAGGCTTTTTCCCATTCCCCTCCAATGACGGGTTTGAAGGTTTCTTGCATCCCTGAGGGGCAGTGGGTCGCAGGGGAATGTAATGTCATCAAAATGAGCGTGCGCCGAGGGAGCTAGATATCGCCTTACATTGGCCTAGGGAGCGTGCCCTCAGATTTTCTAAAATTGCCACTAAGGTCCTAAAACTTCACTATTTGCAATCAGGCCCCCCAAAATTCACAAATCTCATATTTTATAAAATCAGCTATGCCCTTAGAATTTCAAGATTCAAAGGAAACCATGCTAAAAATGCTCAACCCGTGGTATGCATTCCTTATGGCCTATATGTGATTTCATGTATAAAACCTCAATGGATGCATGTGTGCTTCAAATTTCCTCAAATGCAACCTTGAATATAACCTTAGGGACAATTTAAATCTTATGTTTAAGTCTGATAAGTTCATCCTAACACTTAAGCATGGATTAAGGCCAAATACCACTAAAGCATCCATTAAGCATATGCATGATGTTTCTAGTTTTTCTTTACCAAGAGATTTTTTAATACCTAACTAAATCATTCATTTCCATTATTATCCCAATCACAAGGCTATTATAAATGCTCATTAGTCGAGCCTAGGCACATTAATCAAAACTTCATGAATTAAACTTAAATCTAGTGAAACCGAAACATGCTTTATGATCAACACAATATATGAATTCATAACCAATTATGACATGCTTTGAACCTCAAATTTAAACATTCAAAAATTATTACAAGGCATTAGTGAATCATATAAAATCATATTAAGACAAGCCATGGCTATAAATTCAACCAAAAGTAATTTATTCATTCAATACCTCCAAATCTGACCCAGTTTGCACTTAGCATGGTAATCCTCAATTAAACTCAATTAAAATTTCATTCTCATGCCATAATTTAAAGCCTAACATGCTATGCTAATGTAAACAAAGGTTAGGGCAAGGTTACTTACAAGGCTCTCAAAGCCTTCTCTTAAGTTATTGATAGCCTTTCTCCTTTTGATATTTATATGGCTTCATGGAGGGTAAGGGGCATGGGTTTGGATGAAGAAGGTGCTTGAAATTGGTTGAAGTGAGTGGTGGAGTGTGGAGGTGCAAGATTCAGCTTGGGTCATCACTTGTGTAGGTGAATAGTATTCAAAATCTTCATCATTTCAACATTTCAGGTGCTACATTGTGTTTTATGGGTTCAGATGTTGCCATGGTTCAGAAAATAAAACAAAATGCAAAGAAATGCAAAGTGAGGTCATGCTAGTAGTTGATGGGTAGGGGTCTTCAAAGCTGGCCAATTTTCATCACTTGTTTGTCTCATTCCCTTGGCTTTGTTTTGCAGGTATAATGACATTTCTTGATGACTTTTTCAGGTGCTGGAAGGTGGAGGGATCTGTTGCTAAGTGACTATTTGGAGTAGGCCATGGAAGGGCATGAAATGAAGGTGGTTGCCGAGTGGCTCTTAGTACCAATGCCAATCGATTTTGGCCTTTCTAGAGGAAAACTTGATCAATAACCTCATGAGTACTTTTAGGGACCTCTTAGAGATTGGAGGGAAGGGGTGGTGGCATGTGGTGGTAGCTCAACAAAGAGCAGAAATTATTTGTAGGGTTGAGGTTCTCGGTTTGGTTTCAACTAAACTCCTAAGGGAATAGTTGGATTTTGGTTTGGTTTCTTGAAGACATTTCATCCAATGCTAAGTATGAACTTTGGGTGATGAGATGAGGTGTGAATGGTGCAGTAAAAATTAAAAATATGGTGGAAATGGCATGGACTAGGGGCTAGTTTGATGAAGTGGTGCATGGTAATGCACCAAGGGTGCCGATTGGTGGTGGTTTGGGCACTGACATGGCTTGGCTCCTATTGACATGTGTTGGGTCAAGCTTAAACTTCTAAGTTAGTCTAAGGTCAATTCACTTTAATAATAAAAACCAAAAATTACATATCATAAATGTGAAGAAAATTTAAATAGAAATTATGCAAAAATCATGGTTTGAGGTTACTAATCATGTGTGAGATGATTAGTGCTTCTTAATTCAAGTTAAAAGCTTAATCATGGTTGGGTGGGAACCCTAGGGGCGTGTGGTACATCTTGGGCTAGAGGGAAACCAATGGTATGGTGTATGTGGGTTTCATTTAGAAGGATAAAATGAAAGATAAGGCTTTTTGGTCCTATGGGTTGGGCTTGTTGGGCCACTTGTGTAAGCCTTGGTGTGGCTTATTAAATGGACCTTATGTCCATATTTGAGGGCTCATCCATGTTCTCAAAGGCCTACTAGGTTTGAGTCCAAATAATAAGTCTTTCTTAGGTTGGGCCAAAGATCTTCACTCTCATTAAACTAGGCCCAAAGGTTTCGTGCCTACTACATATTGGGCTTAATTTCTAAGGTTCTTAAAAAAAAAGCATAAAACCTTATAAATCCCAAATAGGTCTAGGCTTATGGCACATTTTCCTAGCCCATCACATCATTTGTGATTAAGGACTCTTAATTAAACACTATTGGGCTTACCCCTAAACCCATCCATACCTAGCCTTTTTTGCTTAGCCCATTAAAATGCCAAGTGTCATACCACTATTGGCCTCTTGGTAGTTATTCTAAAAATAAAATACTAGAACTCTTCAAAAAATTCTAACTAAACCCAAAGTGTGATTCTTATGCTAAAAAAAATAACTCCAAAATAAAAATCACAATCCCATGCTAATAAGCATCATGGATGCTAAGGTCATATTCTAACGGGCTTTTTAGGTGGGGTGTTACAAATCACAACCTAAAATAAAGAGGATAACATAATGTTAAATAAGAATGAACCTAAAACAAGTCAAGAAAAGCCAATTATGTGCACTGCACAATAGATTCGTGCAACAATAAAGAGGTATACAACACCACCTAACCAAAGGTACAAAAACTTAAGATAGTAGGTGCATAGAAAAAAATTTCTTTGAGAAATTTAGAGGGAATTCCCTTAAGGGTTTTTTCTTTTTAATTGGTAAACATATTTATATTTAATAATTCCATTAGGTTTTTAATGCCTCCATTATCGATTCATTTCTCCTCATGGATGTCACACTAAACAGCCATACAAATGGCAAGGTGCAACCAGCTTAGTCAATTTCACAAGACAGTGCCATTGAAGAACTGCTCAAACAATCATTCAGAATTCTCCTCAAACTTAAAATGACAAGGACCTTAGCAAAGTCACGTGTGATAACCCAAATCCCACGGAATTTTCAGATACATCTATTCAGTTTTACTAAAAGAAAGTATTGAGCTTTTCAATAATTTAGCAAATGATTCATAAAATAGCAAGCACAACAAAAAAACATTCAAGATTGAAATAATATTGTGCGAAATATATTTATCCATAGGAGGATTTGCTACAAGATATCTTAGCATACATTATCCCAACCAAAATACCCCTAGAATGTTACATCACTGAAACCACACTTGATGAAAAATGGAATTTTATCTCAATCACAGATGCAACTGAATAATAGAGGTCATACAAAAGCATTAACTGAATTAGCACACCAATAATGTAATGCTAAGTTCTGATAACGACTCTAGTTTATACCTATAAAAAAAAATGGGCTAGATCGATGGAGGCTTTTAGTTAGTAGTTGTTTTTCTCAGCAGCCCTAGACGGCGGCGAACGTAAAAATTGAAGGTGAGATTGGTGGAGGGGAGAATGTGGTTGGATGGGAGAAATCGGGGGGGGGGGGGGGGAATTCGAAATGGAGTTCAGTCTTCGGATAGGAAAAACACACATTTTAGTTTAAGTTATCAGTATAAAAAAAAAATACTTCAGCAGAGGTGTGCGGTGTAGAAATATAAGGAGGTAGCTTAGTATCTTTTACTCTTAGTAGAAATTCCATGCTCAATGGTCTGCACCTTAATGCTCTAGCCATCTTAATTTCCAGATCTTCCCCTGCTCCCCATATATATCTTGCTCTCTTTTTCCCAGTCCCATATATGCTTAAAAGTTGAGTCTAATCCTCCTTGGATACGTTTGTTGGACTCAACTCCAACTCTCTAGGGTACAAATCAAAAACAAATTTTGGATTTTGCTGACGATTTGATCAATTTGGATATTTAATCAACAACACACACAATATATGTGATTTGTCATTTGTGTCATTATGTTTAAATACATACATATTGAAGGGAAAGAATGACAAATCACATATTGGTGTGTGGGGATGATAAATAGAATTTTTCTTATTTTTCTTTCTCTTTTCATCTATCTCTTTTTTTAATGATTTTTCTCTTCACTTTTTTTTTCATTTGTTTAATTTTATATGAAATATATAAAAAATAAAAATAATGAATAAGTAGGACTTTGTTAGTTATTAGCTAAAATAGAATAAGTAGGACTTTGTTAGTTATTTTAAAATAAAACGTAGTTTATTTTAAATAAATCGGTGAGAATGTTAATCTCACCTACTCTTTTAATCTGTTAAGTAATGTAATGGCTAGAATATTAACAAAAAATCTTCATAATCTCCTATTATTTATCCACACTCCACACACCATATTTTTTTAATTTTTTTCTTTTATCAAATATTTATTATATAAATAGTGAATAGAAAGTTTGAAATAATTTAAAAGGAATAAACTAAAAAAAGTATTAAAAAAATATTAAAAAATTAAAAAATGTGAAGTGTGGAGTGTGGTGGAGGTTATGTAGCAAAACCCGAATATTAATTTGTCATTGCCAGTTTGCCACTAATAAAAGAATAATGATATATATAAATTCTAAATGTACAAGTAAGACATTTTTATAAAAAAGTGATCAACTTTACTATATGAAAAAGTATGAAAAACTCTTTTAAGTTTTTTTTAGTGTGACTAGTCACTTTTTTACAAAATGTTTGCACAAAGATTATATATTTGAGACTTATCCCTAACATTACTAATAAAAACTTAGTTAAAAAAAGAACAAAGAAAGCCATGCATGTGACAGTCCGGGCTGTTCAGACATACATGTATGTATCATGAAAATGGAGACTGGTTGGATTGGATTTCATCTCCTTTTGGGGGGGGGGGGGGGGGGGGGGGGGGGGCGGCGGCGGTGGGTATCAGTTCAAAGTGGAACCCGTGAATCCCACAGCAATAGTCAGCCTGCATGCAACAACAATTGACTTATAAGCTTTTGTTACTGATTCGGTTGCATTTGGATGAAGAGATAATCTCAAATGGTCTGAGTAAATATATGTGAATAATAATATTTTATGAATCTATAAGATGTGTTTGAATATAAATAAATTGAAATATGTGTTTAAATGTATAAAAGATTGAGATGAGTTTAATTTTTTTATGGGGAGTTAAAAAGGTAGAGCATGGATCCATTGAATGATTGGTTTGAGATACATTCAGGTTAGTTTGTCTTCCAAACATGTTCGTGTCTGATCTACTGAGACTACTGTAGCGCCGCACGGTATGTATCTCACTGTTTAGTTACATTCTTGGACGTTTTCCTCCATGATCAGCTTGATCTGTACGTACTTAATTACCTTAAACCCATGCAGATATCATATTCCTGTTTCTTTATGCGCTCATTTTACACATTCATGATGACGACTTCTCATGCCAAAGGCCGGCAGCTAGAGTACTTTCATGAGTAGCTAGCTTAAAAAATACCCAGAAACAAAACATATATACTTCCACAGACAATTTTCAAAGCAGCTACGTACACCGAAAAACCATGAATCATTCAATCGCGTAAAGCCCTTCATTTTAAAATAAAATAAAATAAAATAAAATCTGCAGCATGTAGTTCCCGGACATGCAGCCAATCAAAAGGGTTAAACTTCAATGAACCACGGGATGCAATCCAACCATTACATGATCAGTAGCAGATTGACAATAATCTTACCCTAACGAAAAGTGACTGAAAGCGAACTTAGTGCGTCATGACAGATATTGAAGAAGCTGGGGCTAGCCGGTGGAGACTGCCTTGAACCAATGGCGGAGTTGCTGACGTCTTCATCAGGTCAGAACAGTCAAATTAAGGAGCTTCCGAAAGGTTTTGGTGCTAACGGAATCCCTAGAGTCACAAGAGAAGGATTCAATGTGTACGACGTTTTTTCTTTAAAGGCAGACGTCATGGCTGGCTATTGATGTGAGTTTTGCAGATTTTCAAAGGCCTTTTCGTCGTTAAAAGTATCTTAAAAGCCTTTATAATCGACTAAGCTTTCCTTCGATGATTTCTACACAATTATATGCGGTCACTCTCCGTCGTCGTCACTGAAAATTTGCCAAATTTGCCTTTTCATGTACACCTCGGCCACAAGCTTATTATATAATTAACGTAATTCCCCATTTTTTTTTTAAAGGAGGAGAAGATCCCCATTATTATTAAAATGCCTCACTTTTGGCTGATAAATACCTTATACAAACCAAGCTCCAACCGACTTATTCCAAAAGAATTGAACCACCTTGTACCAAAAAACCAAAAAAAAACCGTATACTCTGCACCTGGAAAAAACTCCTCCCTTGTAAGTAGAACTTATTAAAATCAAAGGCTACTTCAAACCTGTAAGAGACTTTAGATCTTTCTTAAGTAAGGCTGCAAGCTGCCAAGTCGGTCAGTTCTAAGAATACCCATAACGTAATTCCCCATGATTAGTTTTCATCTCCCAGTATCATGTCCTACTTTTATTGATGTGTAGATATATATATATATATCTACACATCATGTATAATTTATTATGGTTCATGATCTATTGGGAGTTCCAATAGCATAGAGGACCAAAAAGTGATATTATTCATGATCATGATCATCAAGTTATCTTAGTGTATCACGCACTGTTTAAAATCTACGACGTAAGTTTAATCAGATGAATGCATACAATTTGTGGACTCCACAACACAGTTAGGTTAAGTTTGGATAGTGAGTTAAGATGAGATGAAGGTTTGAAGTTGAATAAAATATTGTTAAAATATTATTTTTTAATATTATTACTGTTTTGAAATTTAAAAAAATTGAATTGTTTATTATATTTTGTATGAAAATTTGAGAAAATTGTAATAATTAGATGAGATGAGATGTGTTGAAAGCCCCTTTCAATTCAAACCGAGTCTTATTCTTTTAATCACATAAATCATGATGCACCTTATAGACAAACTAGAGGATCAAACCATCATAGATTTTTTTTGGGGGGGGGGGGGGGGGGGGGGGGTATAACCACCTAGCTTGTGAGTTTTTGTGGTGGTTGGCCAGTCACGGCCAAGACATTTATAATTTTTATTTCAATTGCAGAAAGGGTTTTGTAAAAGTTTACTAATTCAATGCCTCATGAATAATTTATTCTTCTCATTTTAATTTGAGATTTGAGGAATGCATGGCTAGTCTTATTCCATTCCAGCATCATATTATATATTCCATTAGCTAGCCCCGTTTTAGAATTTAGATAAAGATATAACTCTAAAAGATCATGATCTATATTCAAGTCTCTATGTGCATGCATGATTTTATGATCAAATATTGATATATTCCATGCAGTAGGTTTTTAACATGAAGTATCTAAATATTTGTTTAAAGAAAGCTTTTGAGATATATAGTCCATACACTACAACAAAATTGGCCTTTTCTCACAAACTTTTTTTCCAAGCAAAACCATGGTGGGAAATAGTTCCATTATCACACTAATATTGTCCGTGAAAAATGAATGAGCTATTACAGTGACTTGCCAGCGAGAAGTTTAATTTTCAAGAAAAAAAGGGGCTTTTGCGATGAAATCTTGTCGCCGCAATAAAATTTGCCCACAAATATCCTAGACTGTAAAAAGTAAGACCCATCTCACGAAAATATCGGTGAGAATTCCTCTTTTGTTCAGAACCCTTTCCGCAGGGAGAACCAAACAAGTCAGCCTTGCTTCCCTCCCATTCTCAGACTTTTTTTGTTCATGGAACATTCTCAGACAATTTTGTTCCTTTTTCGTGTAAACCATACTTGTTAAACCAGTGGCCGGGTTGAGGAAATTAGGGCTGAGGGAAATAGGGCTGAGGATCGAAGAGATCTTTTTGCACCTAGCGGAGATCACTGGTCGTTCCAACGGCCAGCATCGGCGTCCTGCAGAAAAATTCTTGGACTAACGGCCAGCGACCGCTCTCAATCAACCCCAGAAGACTCCGCTAGATCTTCCAACGAGTAGAGATCTCTGGAGCTTCCAACGGCTAGCGTCCGCCCTCCCCGAGTTGAGTTCCTGTCCCACGGCCAGCGTCCGCCCTCAATCGACCCTAGAAGACTCGGCTGGAGCATCCAACGCCTACTTCGTGTAAACCACTCGGTTTATTTTCTTCCCTCCCCTGTTTCAGTATATCCATAAATCTCAGGCTTTGATATTTGTTCTTCTTTACGCATCTTCTAGTATATTCTTTCATAGGTTTTAACTGATTTTATTTCAGAATTTACTCCCTGAACCTTAGCAGTGGGCAAAGATTGCCCTCTTGTAACCAGTCTCTATGGGCAATTGGGTCTATCCACCTTGCTTCTGCTGACATTTATTAAGTCAGGTAAGGAATTCCCATTCATGGTGTTCAATATCAATTGGAAACTCATTAATCCTTAGTATATCTCGATGATGTTGTTCTGTGTTAACGTTATATTATGTTGATGGTTGTTGGGTATAAAGGGGACTGTCACTTGTTGGGTATATAGGCCTCGTGTCACTGTAATGTAATGGACACAATTCCAAACTATGAAACAGCTCTTTTGTTTTTGTTTTCCCCAACATGAGTCTGTGCATCATGTGTTACCATATATTTGGTGATGAGTATGATGTTTAGGCTTTAGTTATTACACATGTCAGATGACTACAACAAGCCACTACCTTAGATCAAAACCTAGACTTGCTAATTAATAATTTCATGTGTGAAATTTGACTACAGGTACATATATATATGATCATGGTGTGAACAACAGTTAATTTGATGTCGTATAATTACTAGATTTAATTAAAGCATTAGTAATAAACAATTAATGCATGTAAATAATACATGGGAGGCGGCCACAGAAATTGGTTTATACCAAGTAAATGTACCTTGAGGATATAGCCAGCCAGCTTAAACGCCTCGCACGTGATCAAAAGTGATCATAAGAATATATATTAAACCTTTAGGTCTCCAATTGTTCAGGACTTTAGACGAGGGTCTGCCGCTAGCTAGGGTTGGCTTAATTATTTCTTATACCATTAATATTATTTCTTCAAAGAAAGACCTCATGATCTTCAAAAAATAAAGAAGATCGATGCTTTATTCCAAACCATCATTAGCTTAGTTGTTTTTGTTTTCCCCAACATGAGTCTGTGCATCATGTGTTACACATGTTACTAACTTCTTAACTAAGACAATGATTTTTTATTTTTATTTTTAATTATTTTACCCACTAAGAATTAAAAACTGTGGACTAGGATTTCTGTACCCTTTTTTCAGTTGCATCCAGAAGAATATTGAGGTCACACCATATGATAACCCCTTCTAAATTTTAACCTTTAAAATTTATGTACTATTTACTTTTATTAATAATAATTTATATGTGACATGATTTGCATCAGTGTTTTATTAACTTAATTTTCTCCATATATGCTACTGATCAACGACCTTAGTTTTGTTTTCTTCAAAAAATAAGAGGCCGATAAGAGAGAAAGATATAAAAAGGAATTGAAGAAAATAAAAGGAGACGAGAGGTAAGCAAGAAAAAATATTTTCTTCTGTTTTTATTTAAAAAATATTTTTAGACGTTACATCATGATCATGTCAATATTTCTGCTTAAACTTATGACATTGGCTTCATTTTGGGGTTTGAAGTTTGAGTTGGGTCATTACATAGAGTTCGGTGGGCATATAAACCAGCTACTGTAGACTCACACCACTATGCACAATGAAGCAAACCTGAAAAATAACGACTACATACTGGAATGTTTCTAAATTCATACCAACTAGTCATACTGTATGTATTGTTGGTGACTGAAAATGGAAAAGAAACTACATGGTGATTGGTATGAATCATCCAAGAAATATAATTTTATCTAAAATAACCTTCTGTGTAGTTGTGATTACATGAATATGTGTTGAACAACAATTTTATAGGTACTAATTGTTATATCTGCTCTTATTGACCGAAAAAATAGAAGTCATCCAAAAGCATATGTATTTGTTAACTCACTCAACAGCTCGGACTGTGCCCAATGCGATTCTTATTCTTGTGTTCCAAGTTAGTGGCTTGCTATATTCATCTGACATGTGTAATAACTAAAGCCTAAACATCATACTCATCACCAAATATATGTATCCAGAATTTAGGAAATGCCCTTTTGCTGACCAAAAACAGAGCCCATGTATATGATTTAACGATGCATAGGGAAATTATTACTAACATTAGGCTTCTAAATAATGCATTGAGTGGTTAATGCTCTTTAACATTACTCGAAGGTGGGCGATGTTTTGGATATACTTTACCTTTTGGCTCTTGGATTATTCTAATGTTTCTGATATACAATACATATTTGTTCTTTGCTGGGTCCAGTGTCATATAATTAGCAGGTACTACAAATCGCTTCCAAGTGTTTGTCCTCATTTATGATGTATATCATAAATGGTACTTATATATTGGACTGCTTCACCAAATATATATACATATATATATATATATATATATATATATATATATATATATATATGTCTCTAGATCAATATATCCTTTTTTGCTTTGCTGTAGGAAAAGCAGCCCCAATAAATAAAGATCTTTTGGTTGTTAACTCATGTCTTATTTGCGGTTAACTCATATATATATATATATATATATATATATATATATATATATATATATATGTATGTATGTATGTATATAGGATCTGGTTGATGGTTGCTGTGGTGCATTAAGGAAATGGGCAGTGTTTTAATAACATATTAAACGCACTGTGTTCGAACTCTGGAAAGTTTTTTCTAGATATTTGCTTAGTTGGTTTTATGCTATTGTACTCAATGGAGGGGCTGCCAATGAGTTTTTTCCTGATCTTTTTTAGTATAATAATGTAACCGCAGGTGTTTTTTTTTTTTTTTTTTGTTTACTTCCTGTTTCCATGGAGTTGGAGTATTACATTTTTCGAAAAAAAAATTGTGCGTTTAACTGCGAAGAATGAACAAAACAAGACTTGTGCAGAAATGTATAAGAGTAAACTAGACCAAATTATGGGTGACATGGCTAGATTGAGGAGAGATTTTCCTGAGTGTGAGAAAGGGATGAACTTCCGCATGTCTGAGTTGGAGGGAAATAGTGAGTCTCAGAGAGAGACTCAGCGAGATGCTTAGGCATCTCTTAAAACTTTTTGGCAGAAAATCCAAAGGCCATGCCAGTTTCTAGGGGCAAATATTTTGATAGGGCTATGTGGGAGTGTTAGCTATAGGTAGGGTATGTTAGTACAAGTGGCAGGAAAAAGATTGTGGCTTTATAACTTTTGTCTAGAACTTGAGAAAGTGTGTAAGATCTGACTCTGGGTTGGTTGCATAGATACATTTAGGGGACTCATTTTATTGTTTCAGAAGACTTCTAGTTATCATCAAGGGGTGATTATCTTATACTTTGGTATGATTTGGTTTGTAAACTTTGTATATTGGTTATTTCAGACTTAACATTAAAATAACACCAGTTTTTTTATTCTATGCAGGGCCCAAATGATCAGGACACCAGTATGCACAAAACCAGTTTTTGCTGTCACTTTTTTTTGCTGTATTCTTTGGACATGAGTAAGTATTCTTTAGTTATTTGTTGAGATTCTAATTATTCACAATTAACTTAGTTATGACTTATTCTAGTACATCTCTGTTTGCACATGGAAGGTGGCAATGTTCTTTAAAATTTGGTTATATATGTATAAATATAAAAATACATCAAATAGTGGTTGGAGTATGTTTGGATAAAAACTGATGGTGCCACATTAGATAGATGCAGTAATAATGTAAATGGCTGGGAATAAATTTTAGGTATGTATTGCTTCATGTGGCACAACTCATGAATTATAGGGCTTGGGGGAAATAAAGTATATATATATATATATGGGCAGCAAGTATGTAAAAGCAGTATGAGGTGGATGTTTGTGAATCCTTAGCGAAAAATGGTGGGGTATTTTTGGCTGGAAATAATATGGTGTTGTATATATAATTTTATGATCAAAATTATTACAATGAATTATAGTTTAAAGTCTCTTATAATCTTCTTCGATGGCTATTAATTAGAGGTTGTAAACCACAAAATGTTCCAGATTCCAGCTTGTTTGTATAATCTTTCTAAATATGATTTGCGAAGCATATGTCCTAGTAGCTAGGTAAGAACTGTTTTCAAATGGCTAATACAAATCAGTAAATGGTTTTTTCAGGTAACTATGAGCCCCTGATATTTGTGGATTAAGAGGCTTTGCAACCAACTATGAATGGAGTTGAATTGGAGCACACATGTTATTGCAGTAATGTGTCTAGAACAAGCAATATGTATACATGTTGTAGGATATGTTATGAACATTATTGATGTAGTTGGCTTACCTGTTGTTCTCCCCTATTTGCAAACATATAATGTAAACCAGTAAACCTTGATTTTCTGGTTAACTTAGTTGAAAAATATGTAAAAGTATTATGATATATATAATTTATATGTGATATATTTTTGTTGAAGTTGTTCAGGTGTTGATTTTATAAAGTGAATGGCCTTTAATTTGTTATGTAGTTGAGTTTGTCTTAAATCTGTGATATTCTTTTGATGGTTGGTTCTCGGTAGCTTCAATACAGTGATGGTCTGAGTATACTGTTTTGAATGTAAACCTTTTTGGTAAATGTACATTTTTCTAGAAGCAGGTTGATAGGATAAATTGGTCTTTTTAGGAAGAGTTGTGTTGGTGGTAAATATCCATATTGCAAACACATCATCAGTATTTCCCATAACAATCAATCCATGCAAATTGTTCTTTTTTGACGAGATTTGGGCATGAGAAATGCAATTTCTGACAACAATCTTTTTGTAAGAAAAAGTGGTCTTTTGCCATGAAATTTAATCATGTAATAAAAAAGTTTTCCTGACTATGTATTTGGTGGAAAATGGTTATTTCTCATGAATGATGGACATGCATATTGCAGTAATTGCCATGACTACTTTTCTTGAAAAAAATACAAGAATGCTAGCATTTTCCATAAATACGGTCATGGGTAAAACATTTATCCACCACTGAATTTTATGAAAAATTCACTCATTTCTCACGAGTTGAGGGTAGGTCTAGTACTATTTATCACGAAATTTTGTATGTTTTCTCCGCTATTAATGTCGTGGAGAAAGATAATTTTTTGTCATAAATTAAATTTTTTGTGAAAAAAGAGGCTTACTTCACCAATTATATGCCACCAAGCTGCCACGGACCAATTTAGTGAGAAAAGACTTTTTGGTACTAACTATATACTTTTTCTCACCATAGCTCTTTTTGGCAAAAATTAGTATATGTTGTAGTGATAAATGACGTCATGAGTCTTTTCCATTTTTCCTTGAGTAAACGTACAGCTTAATATATCTACTTATATATAAAGAGCGAATCGGTTATCTACAGTGTTTTCGTTTAATAATTTTTTTTCCTATTTTACCTCTGCTTCTGTTTCTTAATTTCGGTTTTACCCCTGGCGTTCTTCCCATTTTGCCCCTGCTACTATTCCAAAATTTCGGTTTTCCCACTCGCCCTCCCTCGTTCGCTTCGTCTCCCGCAGTGCACCGCTGGACACCGACGTGACCAACAACACCCCGGCGATTCTCTTCCCCTCCGTCAGGCATCCCTCCCCTTCAAATCTCAGCTCCTATCGTGCCGCCGTTAACCGCTACGAGCGAATCCAAGCTGCTGCCGGCCGATTTCTTCGTCCCCTCCAGTGCGCCGCCGCACGCCGGCGTGGCCAACACCACCCGGTCCATTCTCTTCGCCTCCATCCGTCGCCCCTCCCCTTCCAATCTCAGCCCCTCTCCTGTAGCCGTTAACCGCTGCGAGTTGATCTAAGCTACTGTGCGAATCGGGCATGAACAGTATTTTGTCCAATAATATTTTTCCTATTTTGCCCCTTTATAAAAACACTATCAATTCATCTCATTTCATTTCATTATTATAAAAAAGTATTTTTAATGATATTGTGAAATTTTTTTAATGTTTAAGCGTCTAAAAAATTGAATAAAAAATAAAAAAAATAGATTTTTTTATCCTTATCGAAAGAAAGATATAGCATTGCTTTTAGGTTTTAGATGTGAAAAATGAGTAACATTACAAATCAGTTGAGCTTTACAATTAGACTATAGTATTTTTTTTTTCAAATTGATACCAAGTCTTCATAAAATTTTAATAAAAAATCAAAATCTTAAAAATTAAAATTTAATGTTGTGCAACATTTTATTTCCTTTAATTTTGAATTATGTAAATATCGAATTGAACTATTAAATTTTAGTATAAATCTAATTTTTTCCTTTTATTAATAATTTTTGTTTGATGATTTATTAAGAAATAAACTTAAATATATATTTTTTTCATTTCTAGATAAATTGAATAGTTTGTTAATTAATCTGAAATTAATTACACTATTTGAGATAGATCTATAGTTTCTAATGTACTATAGTTTGTTTAATTTTTTTTTAAATGTAAAGGATAAGACTTTATAAAATATATGATTAAATTATTTAATACTTACCACTATAGTTTTGAATTTTAACACATTATATTTTTCTTTTGAAAATAACAAATATACAATATACGCATCCAACCATAACTATTAAGAGTAATAATAGTAGGTTGCTTGGTATAATTACAAATTTTCATAAGGAAATAAATTATAACTTCTTAATAATTTAAAAATATAATATATCATTATTACTATTTTATTTAGCCAAGGTTGAAAATGTTAAATAAATTAATGTTTTTCGTTGTTATTATTTCTTATAGTGCTTCTGTTTTAATAATATTAAAAAAGGTTATGAAAACTTTTTTAAAGTAAATTAAAATGATTTGGTTTACATTCTTAAACTAAAAACTAAACTGCCTTTGGAATAACGCAATGATTTAACATTATTTGTAGTGCAGAATAATATAGTCTAGAATATATTTTTAATTTTTTCCTTTTCTAATAATTTATATAATGTTGGAATTTTTTTTTTACATATTTATGAATAAATGTTTCATAATTACTAACAAATTATCTTCTCATAAAGAAGATAAAATTAAAACAATTTTTTTTAATAATCTTTCAGTACAATCTGTAATTTAAAAATGTTTTCTCTCATAACCAAATGAATTCACCCCATCTTTTTTTATGTAGAAACTTAACAAAATTATCATTAACATTAATTTTAATTTTCAAACTGTAATAAACATCATTTTTTCGCTTGCAGCCTTGTTTCTACATTTTAAAATTTGTAATAAAATTTTAGTATTAATATTTTTATTATTAATTTAAGCTTTTATTAAAATTTTCTTATTAAACTTTTGCGTTATATAACTAAATAAAACACAAATTTATATGGATTTATCATTTCTGTTAAGTTTATAGTACGTTTACCTCAAGTTATGTAAACCCATGACTTGTTTTAATTTTGTTTAAAAAAATTTCTTCACTTTCTCATTTCTCATTTGCTATCAATTTTTCATTTTTATATATTTGTATCTAAGCACACGTTCAGTACACAATTGCTCATCAATTACTCTTTTTTTTTTCCTATTTTTCTCATAAAATCCGATTCTCTTATGCTTTTGCTCTTTTGCCGATTAGGTGAGTTAAGGTTTTTTTTTTCTTTTTTAAGGTTGGATATTAAATTTAGATGAGATTAATTGAGATAAAAATTAAAAATTAAATAAAATATTGTTAGAACATTATTTATTATTATTGTTATTATTATTTTAAAATTTTAAAAAATTGAAATGTTTATTATATTTTATATGAAAATTTAAAAACTTACTAATAAAAACTTATTAAATAACTTACTAATAATTTAAAAATGTTTTCTCTCATAACCATATTACTTATAATAACTTACTAAATCTTTAAGGGAATTAAACTCCATTCCCGACTTTGGCTCCTCAATCGTATCATCATCATCCATTTGGACATTCTGAGATTTCTCGACACTACCATCATCAGGTTCCTGAGGAATTGGTATATCCTTAATACATTCTTCAATTTTAGGAGATTCACATGGCATTTCAATTTCTCCACCATCAAGTCTATTATCCTCTAAACCAATTATTCTGTTTGTAGTAGAGTTTGTATTGTTAGTTAGAATCGGAGGTTCCATGATATGTTAAAATGGGTAACCAGCATTATTCAATAAACACAAATAGTCTGCAATTAAACTCTTGCAAACAAGCCAACTTAAATTTTTTTTTTTTTTGTATACGTGCAAAGAAGCTAACTTTTTAAGAATAAATCATAATCAGTTATTATAATTTTTTGTTGTAATTTTAGATTATTTCTACTGTTCATTTATAATTAAAAATTTAAAACATAATAAAATTGCTCACAGGGCAAACGTGCAACGCACGTTGCCATTGACTAGTATATATATACATATTTATATATTGACGACTACAAGAATACTAGATCATATATACGCACTCAGTCATCTGGTTAAACAAACATATATATATTGATGATCATTTGGGAGCTAGCTAGCTAGGTGCATGCAGTAATTTAACATAAAGAAAATCAAAGAGCAAGCATGATGAGGGTACCTAGTTAAAACTTGTGGAAATGGAAGGCTGCTCACCAATTATTTCAAAAGCTTAAACTGGCCGGATTCTAACACGTTCTCTAGCGAAACTCTTTTTTTTTTTTTTTGATAATAACGGATCACTTCCATTCAATAAAGAGGACATACAAAGTTGACTTATAAAATAAGTCAATTACAAACGTTAGTAGAATCTCAGTACACTTTCGTGACTGACATAGTCTAGTCCAAGCGGCAAATCTCTCAAGACCTAAGTCTGAGAGATAGCACAACTCTATCTACGATAGAGGTCACAGTAAACCAAACTCCATATCCAACTAATTGGAATATGGAGTCCAAACCCCACATCACCGCCTAAGCGTAGGGGGGAGCAACCTTCGGACCATAGTCCGAAGACATTACATTTTGGGTTTTTTCTTGGAAAATAGACAAAACAGAAAGTAAAATACGTAATAAAACACTGTAAAAAGGGAAAAACAGTGCGACATGAAAACGTTTCATGTCGCAAAGATGATATATAACGACATGAAAATACGTTTCATGTCGCGAAACTCTTATTTCATACGTTAAGCGACATGATCAGTCAAGATTATATATAACTCAAGATCTCCCGGCCACCATTTAATTATATCATCACCAAGAAAACGTTTTTGAGAGAAGTCCAATAATTAGTTAATTAATTCGAGTTTTCTATATAAAAAATGCAAAGAACTCATGTGAGTGAAGATTAATAAACATTTAGTTTTACTTCTCTAATAAGTCATGATATATAGACTTCAATGCTAGAAAACGTTTTTGAGAGAAGTCCAAAATTAAAGTACATTGGTACGTATGAACCCATCATGTGTGGTTTATATTGATACCCAAAGAACGTTTAAACATGTGAACGAGGTTTTTATATTTGTAATTTATTATTTATCTTTTAGAGTGTTCGATTAAAAAACATCAATAATTAGAGGATATTACAGTGAAAAAGTACCATCTCTTCGAAGGAAAGAAGAGAAGCATAGAAGATATTAATTATTTTTAAATGAGTAAAGCGGCGGGTAACTTGCAAGACAATTATAACCATGCGGGCCACTTGTGTGCTTAGAACACAAAATTGATGGACCTTTCTTTTTGGGGAAGATAAAATTATGAGAAGTGATATGTTCACAAATAGATTTGATTGCACAAAAAAATCTTTACAAATTGATGTGGCTAGATTTAGTATGTCAAATCTTTTTTACGAAAAAATTTATTTTATAATATGATGGGCTGTAACAAACCATACCAGTTTATAAATTTATTTTCGCGAGAGGTATCTTTGTAAACTAAACATTTATATAAAATTATATTAAACTGAATAAGAGTACAAAAGGTAGGCAAAGGGAGCCCTTATGGGTGGGCAATAGGGCCCCACCACCATCCATTTGCCCCCCAGTTCATCCTCGCCCATCCCATGCAGACCTCAGGGCATCTGTCCACATGGAGAAACCATGCGGGGGTGAGTCTCGGTCTAGGTCCAAGCCTGCCTGGGGTTTACCTCGTCCGGCTCACACACACACACAAATAAGTTTATAATGAAATGAAGTCATTTTGGGAATATTCAAATTGACGTTGTTTCATTATAGGGTTATAAAACCCTACCTTTATGTGTATAAATATGATATTTTCACTCTCACTCTCACTCTCTCCTCTCATTTCTTTCATTCAACTCCTAGCTGCCTCCCTTCCCCCTTAAGCCCTCCTCCTCTTCTTCGCTCCTCTCCTGCCAATGCTAGTGGCCACAGCCCACAACCACCATACTTGACCTCGACTTCTCTCTCATTTCTTTTCTCCCGCTTCCCTTTTTCTTCTCTTTGTGAATTGTAACTTCATTGTCGTGGGTAACAGCTAGTGGCTATGACCGTGGGAGACACTGGAAGTCGTGATGCCGTGATGGGTCTTCGAGTTTGAAGACCCGATCTGCAGACAGATCTCTGAAATCTGTGCACAGATCTGTATGACCCATGACAGCGGCCATTGCCCCTGGGTTTGTTGTTCGATTTTTTCGATTAGGTTTTTTGTTTTATTTTTTTATTTTATGATCTATAAGACTAATTTTGTTTGGTTGTAAGTTTAGTTTTTGGTTTTTGTTTGGATTTATAAGATATGTAATGTTTTCATTGTTTTGTGCAGTTTTATTAGAATTTCTTATCTATATCTGTAAGATTGGGTGGCGAAAGGACTGGGGGGCCAATCCGCCTCGCGGCATTTGGACGAGGGCACCCTCCCACAGGGGGCGGTGCTAGGGTTCGGGGTCCAAACTATCCCCCCGTCCTTGCGGGGGCAGAGAGCTAGACAAGGGGCACCCCTCATCTAGGGGTTGCAGGTAGCTCCCCTAGGAGCCTTAATAAATACCTCAAACAAGTTACTTTAAGGTAAGGAATAAAAAATAGACAAAGACAAAATGGCTACAAAACTCTAGTCCCATGTTTCTTGACATGAAACTAAGAAGGTGCCATCACTCCATGGTTTTTAGCATAATCTAGTGATAGATTGCCGTGTACTAATTTGTAATAAGATTTTGGTTGAGATAAATGCAAGATGTAGAACACCAAACTCATGTTAGAAGGAAAACCATCAAGTAATTCTTGAAAACATAGGAGTATGCGAAAGGCAGTAAGGTTACGGAGGAGCTTAGTAATACCTAGGGAGCACACGCACCAGGCTTCTAAGAGCACATAGGTGGTGTTGGCCTAGTGGCTATCTGATAACTAAATTATGCCTACAACTTTTTGCAAAGACAATATCTAACACAAGTACTCCAATCTCCATCACCAAATAGTGTACATGTAAATGGTGAATAAGGTTCGAATGAGTTAGAGCTCTTCAACTCCAACTAACTCGCCAATGCAAAGGAGAGCCATTTCTCTCTCTCTCTCTCTCTCTAAACAAAGATTCTAGAACCCAAACACTCTAGTGCTAATTTTTTCACCGAAGAGGAGGGGGAAGCTTTGGCATCCTCCTCCTCTTTCTCCTCTTTGCCTATCAACCTACTTTATTCATAAAGCTATTTCCATTTTCTAGTTGTTTTTGTTCCCATTTTTCCTCCAAGGCCAAAAAAGATTGACCTGTAGCTTTCCGGCAACCTCCAAGAGACACGGGCCATATGAGAAGGTTCCCAGGCTGTCGATCCTTTGGTTAAAAGCGTCGTTATTATGAAAATATCCACGCATGCCGCTCACTCGCTGCTTATAGCTATGCGTGGGGTCACATGCCTCCTCTTTCCAGGAGCCTATCTTGCCATACACGCTGGACCAGAAGTGTGGAATCTTGCATCAACATATAACGAGATGGAATTAGGATTTTTATCTAGCTTTTTATTATAAGAGTTGTTACATTTTTCCATAGGATCATGAAGACAAGGAAATGGATCTCCCCAAGAGCTATTTCAAGATAAAATATAGTTATTAGCTTCATCACCATGGTGGCCTCCAGTCATGTGATTACAATCCCTTTATCAAATTGTATAAAAAGCGCCACTTTGTGCTACTCTCCCTTGGTGGGGAAGGGCAGGAAACATTTATTTGTTTCAAGTGCTTGTTTCTTTTTATTTTTCTTTAATGTTTCACTAGTTATGAAATGGTGTTTATCAGGAGGGCCTACCCTTTATTCATATATTCCTGTATCATTTCATTATATATAATATATATTGGAGCTTGATTAGAAAATAAAATCGACAATGCATGAACTGTACATGGGGGGAACTTGCTTCCATCAATTAGCTCCTAAATTATGGTATGTTCAGCTTTGAATGTGCAGGTTAGGGATGCAAGTATAGCAACTGGGTACACTATATTTCATGGATTAAAAATAAACCCAGTGGAAGAAGATGCACCAGCTAGAAACAAATTAAAAATAGATGGGGAAAACTCAAAAGGGAATTAGTACTAGATGTCATTTTTATAAATATCTTAAACTATAAGGGCTAAAATTTAAAACCTAATGTATAATGTGAAACGGCCTGATCAAGACGCAGATCAGTCTCTCTCTCTCTAGATTATTTTTCAAAAACCAAGACAAAATAATATAACCTTCAAAATTAACCAATTAATTGCAAATTGCAACCTTCGCTAGCTGTCTCTTCCCCCATCTCTTTCCTCTATCCAAACCCTATTAAATCTGCGTCTTCGACACGTCCCAGAACAACAGACACAGTACTAGTCCTAATTCTCTCCCATGAGCTTGGTCATCAGCTCATCCATAGCCATGGCCATAGACGACACCCTTGAGCTCGACTATTCAGTTCATAGCAACAACACAACCACCACTGCTGAGTATGATCACGACTACGGTTGTAACTGGCAGTACAGCTGGCCTCCCGTTGATGATTGGGAGGCTGTCGCAGGCCGTGACGACTTCAGGGACCTCATCGAGTCCATGATGGACGATGGTGGGTTGAATTTTAACCTACAGCATCCATGCGAACATGTTGTCGAAGAAGGTAATTCCTCCAACTCCGATATGACGGCCGATACGATGGTCGTGGATGAGGAAACCAAAGGCGACGATAGCAAAGGTCTGAAGCTGGTCCACCTCCTGATGGCGGCGGCAGAGGCTCTGACCGGGGCTAACAAAAGCCGGGATCTGGCACGGGTGATATTGGTTCGGCTCAAGGAAATGGTCTCTCCTACAGATGGAACTAACATGGAAAGGTTAGCGGCGTATTTCACAGAGGCCCTGTACGGCCTACTAGAAGGCGTTGGAGGTGTCCACCCCAAGCATCTGATCGGCAATGGTCCCCACCGCGATGAGCAGCACCATCATACGGACCTGCTCGCCGCGTTCCAGCTGCTGCAGGATATGTCACCCTACGTCAAGTTCGGCCATTTCACGGCCAACCAAGCCATTCTTGAGACGGTGGCCCAAGACCGGCGGGTACACATCGTCGACTTCGACATCATGGAGGGCATCCAATGGGCGTCCTTGATGCAAGCATTGGCCTCCAAAAAGGATGGCGCCCCCCCGGCCCCTCACCTCAGGATCACTGCGATTTCGAGGGGTGGGTCCGGAAACGGCCGGAGATCCATCGGGACCATCCAGGAAACCGGTCGCCGATTGACAGACTTTGCTGCCTCGATCGGCCAACCCTTCTCTTTTCACCAGTGTAGGTTGGACAAGGACGAGACGTTTCGGCCCTCGGCTCTGAAGTTAGTAAGAGGGGAGGCACTCGTGGTGAATTGCATTCTACACCTTCCCCACTTCAACCACAGGGCACCGCAGTCGGTGGCTTCATTTTTATCAGGAGCCAAGACCCTCAACCCGAGGATAGTGACGCTGGTGGAAGAGGAGGTCGGACACATCGGAGGAGGCTTCATGGACACCCTGCACCATTACTCGGCCGTTTTCGACTCGCTCGAGGCAGACTTCCCCATGCACAGCCGGTCCCGAGCTTTAGTGGAGCGAGTGTTCTTGGGGCCCCGAATATCGGCGTCATTAGCTCAGGTCTACCTAGCCGGTGGTCGGGACGGCGACGACGAGAGTCTGAATGGCCCCTGGGGGGAGTGGTTGGCTACCGGAGGGTTCAGGCCAGTACCCATAAGTTATGCCAATCACTGTCAAGCAAAGCTTTTGTTGGGACTGTTCAACGACGGGTATAGGGTGGAGGAATTGGCCAATAATAAAATCGCATTGGGGTGGAAATCTCGGCGTTTGCTGTCAGCCACAGTTTGGTCGACAACTCCGGCCTCTGATCATGACTTGTAAATTAATTTAGAGCTTTATTTTCCATTATTTCTTGTTTTTTAATTAATTTTCCATTATTTTTTGTTTTTCAATTAATTTTCTAGCACCCAGATGTGGGTTTGAACCATCTCCGCAAAGTTTGGACAAACAACATCATTTGCTAAGGGCCTTAAAAGTGATAATCAATTATCGATAAATCATGACCAGGCACAGTTCGCTGTGTATTTTTTCCTCAAATCGTTTAGTGTATTTGGTTCAACATCGTACTGGTATCTATGTTTATGAAGTGAAAAATTCATTCTCCTCAATTACTATTTATTAATTTACACTCCACATCTTATAAAAAATATCTACATATCCTATAAAAAACATATATACATTCTATAAAACTATAAGTGTAGCTTGTGAGAATAAATAGTGACGGATGTATAATAAATTCTTTTCAAAGTGAACACAATTATGCTGTACTTCTCAATAATATCCGTATCGATGCCTTGTTCTACTAAAACTTCTCACAGCCAATTAAATAACGTAATTATTTTCAAATTATTTCACTATTATTTATAGTTTATTATTATTCACTATTATTTTGTTATAATTTAAAAATTATTTCACCACTATTCACAGATGAAATGAGATATTTTTAGCATCCAAATGAAGTCTAAAAAGTAAAGCTATTTTTATTGTAAGGAAGATCAATCTAACATATCATATGATGAACTTATATCAGTTTGTGACTTTATTTTTATTATATTTTTTTGTGACCATAGCACTTCTTTTTATTTATTGGATGTCGGGGATTGATACACAAGCTTTCCTCCCATATTAAAAAGAAATTAGAAGTTAGAAGACTTCCAATAGTTATGATAAAAGGAAGATAATCTAAGATTGCAATTTTGAATTGGATTCCGTATGTTTTGCTCGTGATCAAGATCTCATAATTTCTCCTAGGCTTTTTTTTCCCTTTTAGTTTTACACTTTCCCACTATCTGAAAGCTTTAATTTGTAATCAAGACTCTGTTCCTGTTTTGATTCTTGCAACGTAAATGCAATTCATTGTTCAAAAAACTATTCAGAGTTCCTAGAGCTCCTTGAAATTGCTGCTCATAAAATTCAGCCCCATTATTTTACTCCCTCAAAATTATTAGTGCAATTGCATTTTCTTCCTTTTTTTTTAAATATTTTTTAAACATCTTTAAACATTTTTAAAAAATATATAAATTCAATAATAATCACTTTCTTAACCATTAAAAAATAAAATAAACTACTATTAGGGGCAAAACTAGGGCGACTTAACATTTTTCTTGTTGGAAATTAAGAAAAAAAATAAAACCGGACAAACGAATAATGAGCGGCCATGAATTAAGTAAGATGCAGAATAAGTTTCAACTTCCCTGAACTTGATTCAATTTATGGGTACACAAACGGCCTATTAAACTTCAAATAGAATTGTACTTTTAGTTGTAGATTAATGACTACTTTGGACACAATTATGTTTGGACAGGGAGGTGATCTCAGATGATCTATAAATAATAATAAAAAATAATAAAAAATATTGATAAAATATTGAATAGTAGTAAAAAGTAATAAAAAGTAGATGAAAAGTAATAATAAAATATTGAATAGTAAGGGAGTGATATCAGATGATCGGTAAATAATAGTAAAAAAGTAATAAAAATGTAATACTAAAATATTTAATAGTAGTAAATAGTAGTTAAAAATAGTGAAAAGTATGTAAAAAGTAATGATAAAATATTAAATAGTAATAGAGTGATCTCACTATCCACCTTAATGCTTGTTTGGCTAACGAGATATTTGATCTCACTATCAAATTTGTCCACCAAATATGCTCACTCATATTTTTTTTATTTTTTCTTAATGGTTAAGGAAGTGGCTGTTATTAAATTTTTATTTTTTTAATTTTTTTTCTTAATGGTTAATGATGTTTAAAAAATGCTTAAAAAAAGTAAATAAAAATAAAAAAACTCATTTGTACTAGTCATTTGCACATTTGGTGGACATATTTGATAGGTACTCTAGTATTGTCCATTTTTAAAACTTATCATAATTTCATTTTCAAATTTTAAATTTTTTCTTTTTTATCTAATCATTACTTAATAATTATGTATCTAAATACAAAATCGAATACAACTTTATCAAATTTCTAAATAAAATACAAAAAAATACATCTCAAAACTCAATAAAATATCTGAATTCAAACTATTTCACTCATATATACAAATATTTTCAATTAATATTTTATTTTTGAAGCGAGCAAAAATGAAGTTATCACAGTGTGACAGTGGGAGATTCCTTAGAATATATGTGGCTATCATGAATATTCAACGTCATCGATCGATCCATTATTTATCTATATTTTCAATCGAAGTTAATTTTATTAAATGCATTTACATGCAGGATACTAGCGGATACAAATATATATATATATATATATATATATATATATATATATATATATATATAAAGGCTTGGATGCCATGACAGTCACATGACAGTCAGAATACTATTTTCAAGATTCCTAAAATCACTACGTATGAAAAACATGTTTAATTAATTAATTAGCTTTATATCTATATATCTATATATCTATCGTTTTGTAGGTTTCAAATTTGGAGCCTACATGTGATTATTTTTAGGCTACAAAAGGACACATTTATAATATGATTCGACTCAGAATACTTAATTTCAAGATTCCTAAAACTTTATTTTATTTTATTTTTTGTTTATTTGGATGGTGAGAATATAAAAAACCTTATAATTTGGATGTCTAGTTAATTAAGAGCATGCACTTTCAAGCTAGCAAGGAGAACCCTTTATTTACAGGCCAGGCTTATTATAGGCCATTGATCAAAGCTTTAAGAATGCTTTAGGTACGTATCAGGGACACTATCATTGTATTAGAGGAAATCCCTTCATGTATTCAATCTCTTTTATAGAACATTATGAATAAAGTATGCTTTCTATTAAAAAGAAAAGCGTTAAGAAACTTAAATTTTGATATATATATCTATGACTTATTGATCGTCGGTTCGATAAAGGGAAATTCATGTTCATGATCATCATGTCGAACATAGTGTCAAATCATTTTTAGAGAATTTACATGAGTTTGTTTTATCAAACATATATAATTAAGCTTAATTAGTACCACATTTTAAAACATATGACCTGATCCTCGCAAAGCGTTATACATGACTGACTTTAATTTGATAATAAATAAAATTTCCTATTTAGACAATATTGTACTAACGCAAACATTAATAAACTTTTATAATATATATTATTTTCAAATAGTATCAAAATCATACCAAAATTTAAGAGATCCACAACTCAAAACATGAAGAAGAGATCAGAGAGAGAGGGAAATAGATTTGGAATTTGAAAACACAATACAAGCCAAACAAAAGGAACTCCGAAATCATTAAAGAATATTAATTTGTACTTGTAATACCTCATACGATAAGGATAAGAATAGGTGGTGTATGAGATATCATATTGTTTGGGAATGAGAAATTCTTGTTTTTTATAATTAATTAATTATAAAATTCTAACATTGACTAGTCATTTTGAAGTATACGTTATGTGATTAATCTAAGTCTTTCATTGTGGCATTACATATGGTATCAAAGCCTATATCTCAACCAGAAATATGAGATTTGAGTCGTGCCACCTACAACGGACAAACCTGACAAAGATGACTATAATTTAAGAGGAGAAATTGTGATACTCAATACGACAAAGATAAGGGCGTAGGTGATATATGAGATCTAATATTACTTGGGAATGAGAAGTTCTTGCTCTTTATAAGGTTTCAATGAGGCACCAATTATGTATTATTGACTAGTCCTTTTGAAGTATAAATTATGTAGTTTGAATATTTTATTTTGACGTTACATTCCAATGCTCGAGTAATTAGTCTAGATGATTTTTTCGTTTCTTCCACCTAACTTGTATTTGAGAAAAACGGAGAAGAAAAAGAAAAAGCATCCTCATTTGTTAGGAAATACCAAAGTAACATTTTATGAGTTTTTATATTCATAAGTTGGTGTGTAAAATATATCACCTATATCACTTAAATTGTAATATTTGATTTATATGATTCAAATTTTAAAATTTCTCTTTCAAATCAAATCATGTCACACAAGCACTCTGTTAGAAGTACTATTATATATTTACACCGACTTATAAATAGAACTTTTAATATTTTTCTACTCACGGTTTGAGTTATATATGTATGTTCTTGGTTAAATGTTTGGTAGTTGTAATCGCATATTTCGATTTTAGCATGAGTTATGTATAAATTGTTTGTCATAGATATTGAGGCTTACTTTGGATCTATATATGCATGCATGATTCCTTCAATGTTTGCACAGTTTGTAGTTTCAATTGCATGGGGAAGCTGCTAGGTATTCAAGATGCATGACATACCATGTGCACCTGCACCCCATCCCAGAAGACTCGATCACAGATGATTAAGAACAAATTGGGAAGAGCATTCAGACGAATTAATACGATGAACTTATCTACAAAATCTGAGGAACACTGATCAGATCAAGTACGTACTCTCTCATGTGATCAATTAATTAGATCCAACAGGACAAAAGAAGAATACAGTTAGAGGGATTTAACACCCCCATTAATTGTTTAATTTCTCTGATTATTGTGTGCTTTGCTCATTAATATTTTAATTATGTCCTAAAAAACATAACCCAATATAAATTTATGGTATAAAAAATGAATTAACTCACGTACTCAATGTACTTTTATTCAATAATTAATTAAGTACCAATATTGAAAAGGATCGTGTCATGCATTTGCATTTTTTATTGAAAAAAATATATATAATATAATAATTAAGCAGTATTAGCTGTATTAATTGAAATTTAAAAGATATTATATATGTCAGATCGATTGTCACAAGTTTGTGTTGGCTAAATAAATTTATATGGGGCAAATTGTCGGGATTTAGCTCGCAGTTGTTGACTTGCATCAGTGCATGCCCACCTGCCTGCCTGCCTGCCTTCATGATGTGGTTTGTAAATTGGTGACATATTTTTTTCAGCATGTGTTACCCCTTTTAAATGCAGATCTATAGTCATAAAATACAGCTAATTAATTAAAGTTGGTGTCCATGCAGAGGTATTTTTATTAGCAATTTTCTGCTACTGATTCTGGAGTTGGCTCTTCGGTCATTCTAATGGCCTTGCTTGTGCTTATTTGTACGTATCGAGAGGATCGAGTACCCCCAAAATTTAAATTAAAAAAAAAAAAAAAAAAAAAAAGAGAGTTAAATCCCAACCCCATCCCACTCCCAAGAAAAAAAAAAAAAAAAACATAAATTGATCAACCTATACTTGTATATAACAAAACACATTTAATCTTCTAAGATTCTGTTTAATTAATTAAATCTGGATTTTCTTTTCTTCTAATTTGGGTCTAATTATAAATGAATCTGTTCGAATTTCATATAATTCTAAAACAAGGAACTCATGCCAAGGGATGAAGTTAGAAATATGATTTATGCGGGATGGGGAGATATAATTTTAAATAAGATATATAAATATATAAAATTTTTAGCAATTAATTTTTAATTGAATGTTCAAGTTATTCAACAAAAGCATTATATATATCTTGTATTAGTATACTTGTGTAAGAATTTTGTCATATAACATAAAAATCACCAATTTAAGTTAAGTCTTGGATGTTAAAAAAATATATTATGCTAATATTGAAGCTGATATTTGTTCAATGAATAAAAGCTATTAATTAGTTTGTGAATAGCAAAAAAATGGATCCAAAACTAACATAACTAACAAGTTCACACACGAAAAAAAGATGTCAAACTCAATTATACATGTATAAATATAAAAGTCACTCTTAAGAAAAAGAGACATTTAATAGAATTTAAAATTTACAAATACACAAATTTAAGTAGGTGTGTAAAAACAAAATTTGTAAACCGGTTGGACTGGACCGAACCGGTGTAAATGGGTTTTCTCCCTTTATCTGTGAAAGCCAACATACTATTCTAAGTGCAGAGAGATGCAATCAGATTGAGTTCTTCTCTGGTGAACATCTTTCTAGTTGGAAGTGGAAATCAAAGTTTTGAATTCTGTACTGTACGGGCCGGTATTGCCGAAATATATTATTTCTGTAGCGTAGTCGGTACAGAGAAAGGTATAATTTCATATCGGTTAGAATTTCGACCGTTTCGGCCCATACTGGCTGATATTTTGGTCTTTACTTTTTTCTTCTTTTTTCTTCAAACTGCAAGCTCATTTTTTGACCCCCCAATTCAAACTAGACTATTTATAATTTATATATAATTTATTCATACATAGACTACTATTTTGAAATATAATTTATATATATAATTTATTCAAAACGGTACCGGTACCGAAATATCTTTATATATATATTTATATATAATTTATTAATATAGAGATTATTATTTTGGAATATAATTTATATACATATAATTTATTCAAAACGATACCGATACCGAAATATCTAGTTTCAATGTCTCTACCGAAACGGTCACCAATACGATATTCAAAATATTGGTAGAAACCCCACTAGCTCCCTAAAGACTCCTTGAAACTCATGAAGCACCTCTGCCACTTCATTTTGGAGGGTTTTAGCTTCCTCAAAAACTTTAACGGCTACTATTTGCAATAGCCAATCTTGTTTCGTAACAAAATCAGACTTATTTAGATTCAAAATTCACCTCATCTCATCTCAATTTATCTCATCTCATCATTACAACTTTTTCAAATTCTCACACAAAATATAATAAACAATTTAACTTTTTCAAATCTCAAAATAATAATAATATTAAAAATAATATTCTAATAATATTTTATCTAACTCATTTAAAATAATTTCAACTCATCTATAAATCTAAACGAGGCTATGCCACCTCGCTTCACTGCTACATTTTCAAAGTAAAGACCTTGTAAAACAACACTTCTTTCCCCCACATCAAACTTCAATCGTCTTGGTGAAATCTCAATTAATGGAATCTAATGTTTTCAGACACTAAACTCTAAGAACTATGTCACAGCCCCTTGTTAATACATGAAAGGGAACTGAGAACTTTCTCAACTCTTGTAAGTTATATCATCTTACGAGAGTCTAACGCATTGTTTCAAGTTTATTAACTGCATCACTTTATTATACTAAAATGCACGATTTCATTTACGCACCGTTTAACTCTTCTCCTTCTTCCTTTTATTTCTGTTACTTCTTCCTGCGTTTTATTCGCAACCTTCATGCCTCCCATAACAAATAATTGAAAAAAAATCATAATTGGGACATACTTGTACATTTGAAAAGATGAAGAACACACTGAATTTGTCTTTTATGTTCAAAATGATGTTGAATTCTTCTATTTTAATATGTTGGGATTCATTATTTGATAAAACAACATGTACGAAATTTGTATATTTGAGACTTGTATAAATTATTACGCTAAGATTGCTGCAAATATATGGAAATAGTGATTGCATGCAAGGGATACAACTAATTCCGTTCCTTTTATTTTTGTTTTTATGGAGATTGAAAACTCAACTTAATGGACTAAGAGTAATGTTACTATACTCTCTAATTTATATTACTCATTTTGCCTCTTTTGACGTGACACTACAATGTGGTGGACGTGACTTATTAAAAAAAATTAAAAATATAAACATAAAGGGTAGATGAAATTTAAGATTTTAATTTTCATCATTTTGTAATTTTAGACGTTATTTTGTTTTGAATATATATATTTTTAATAAGTCATGTATGCCATGTAAGAAAGCAAATGAGTGACATAAATTAAGAGACGTAGTAATATTACTCATGGACTAATTGTCAGTTATACAGGATAGAAGTAGTTGAATCCCTTCCATACGTAAATGGGTCGGTCCATTTTGTTATGCATGGGCCCAAAATTTTTATTTAGCCCACAAATAAAGAAAAATCATAATAAACACTTAAGGCCTAATAATATAACAGAGCCCTGAGCTGGTCCATGCCACATAATTACATGTATAGAGGATGCCATCATTCTACACTATATATTTTAAATTTTTTTATTTTATTTTATTTTTATTAAATTAATTGAAATGTTTTACTTATCATTTAAAATATTATATACTTTTTATAAAAAAGTAAAAAAATAAAAAATAAACAGTAATATGTGGTACATGGTATGTGAAATGCTAAAGTAAAATTATTAACAAATTGAAATGGTTCTTTGTTGGTCGGTATTTGAAGAACAAATGAGTTAATCCAATGAATGTCACGCTTGAGTCCTTGACCCCACATAGGGCTGAGCTTCGGCCAGTCCAGACCGGTTATTTTGGACTGAACCAGACTGGTCCGGTCCAGTTCGGTTCGGTTCATTTTTTTTTAGACCGAATGAATTCGGTCCGGTCCACGGTCCGGCCGATTTTTGGACCAAACCGAATATAACAAATTTTTATATATTTTTTATATATAATTAATTTATATATAGAATTATACTATATTATAATTAAGTATAGAGTATTAATACTATTATATATTTTATATAGTTATACTAATGGTTATATAAGTTGTTATATTAGTTTAGTTATACTATATTGTAATGATTTATTATAAGTTATAAGTTTATAAAAAATTATAACTATATTATATATTAGTATAAGTTATAATAATTTGGTATAGTTATAAGTATAGATTATAGACTATAGTTATACTTATACAATTATACTTATACTAAATTACTAATATTACTAATATATAGCTATAACCTATAACCTATAATGTATTACTAATAGTCTAATACTTTATACTAATACTATTATATAGTTATACTAATAGTTATATTAGTTTAGTTATACTATATTATAGTGATTTATTATAATTATATTATATATTAGTATAAGTTATAACGATTTAGTATAGTTATAACTATTAACTATAGACTATAGTTATACTTATACAATTATACTTATACTAATATAATAATATTACTAATATATAGCTATAGCCTATACTATATTACTATATTACTAATAGTCTAATACTTTATACTAATACTATTATATAGTTATACTAATAGTTATATTAGTTTAGTTATACCATATTATAGTGATTTATTATAACTAATTTATATATTAGTATAAGTTATAATGATTTAGTATAGTTATAACTATTAACTATAGACTATAGTTTATTAGTTATACTTATACAATTAATATTATACTTATACTAATATTACTAATATATAGCTATAGCCTATACTATAATACTATATTACTAATAGTCTAATACTTTATACTAATACTATTATATAGTTATACACTTATACTAATAGTTATATTAGTTTAGTTATACTATATTATAGTGATTTATTATAACTATATTATATATTAGTATAAGTTATAACGATTTAGTATAGTTATAACTATTAACTATAGACTATAGTTATACTTATACAATTATACTTATACTAATATTACTAATATATAGCTATAGCCTATACTATATTACTAATAATCTAATACTTTATACTAATACTATTATATAGTTATACTATAATTGTCATTATAGTATTAGAATCATAAATTATAATATTTATAATACATTGAATTTGAGTCATTTACATACTCTAAGTTAGTAACAAATTATATAATTTTCATCTAACCTAATCATATCACTAACTAATATATAATTATACTATATTATAATTAAGTATAGACTATAGTTATACAGTTATACTTATACTAATATTACTTATATATAGCTACACTATATTACTAATAGTCTAATACTTTATACTAATACTATTATATGATTATACTAATCATGATTCATAATAACTAATCACTATAAGTCTATCACTATATATATTTAGTATCAATGTATTAATATATTCTTTAATGTATTACTAATACTATTAAGTATTAAGAGTTATAGTGTAAATTATAATCTATGTATAATTTATAAATTTATAATAGTATGTATAATTAAATATTTTATTCTTATTTATAATAGTATGTTAAGTATGTATCTTTCTCAATTATGGATATAATATGTATGGATAATTAAATTATTCATACTTATCGCTTCATATACAAAATGTTAAAAGTTGTATATGGCTCATTATGTATTAACATACTTTAAGTTAGTAATAAAGTAATAATTAACATTATAAATAATGTAATTTTTATCTAATTTATTATCATTGACCATATAAAATATTTTTTTTATTGAGTTTATTACATAATTCATATTAATAAGTCACTTAGTTTAATTTAGTAATGTAAATAATTTTTTTTATTAATTGATTAAAAAAAAAAAGGCCGGACCGAATAGATCGAACCGATCCGGTCCGATCCTCTTAGGTGTTCGATCCGGTCCAGTCCGGTCTAATTGATTGACCGAAAACCTTCAATCCATCGCGATACCGGACTGTGTGCAGCACTACTTAGTGGTCCCCACATACTCTCCTCCCAAGTTAGAAAACCCAATGAGAGGCAGCAACCCAAATGGTCAAATATTCAACGCCAACGTGGCAGATGGCGGTGGCATGAAACCATGTACAAGACTTGGCCCCACACCCTGTCCTCCCAAGTCCCACCACTTCACTTGATTCCCGGCTGCGCAGCCGCACGTCTATAGAGAGCTCAGCATTTTTGTTTTTTTATTTTTATTTTTTCTTTCCTTCCTAATCAAACTCCGCTGTACAACCCCTAAGGACCTAGAGATATAAAAACGATTTCTTTCTTATGTTATCTTATTATTATAAATTTTTATATAAAATATATTAAATAATTCAAATTTTTTAAATTATAAAATAATATTAATATTAAAAAAAATATTATACATCATATTCTCATCATAGTTTAATCATATTAAATAATATATAATATATTTATTATTATTAAATAATAAATAAATATACAAAGAATAATAAATATAACACATTTTCATAAAAATAAAACTATAATATAATATATATAAAAAAATTTACAATAAATATTTTAATAATATTTTATTTAATTTTTATCTACCTTATCCCATCTTCTCACTGTCGCGTAAAAAATAAGTCGAATGCACCTGGACATGTCCTGAAATGCGATTCAAGCCATTGTCATTGAACTTGCTTTCCATTTTCAAGCACTTGAGTGAAAGCCTCGGTGGTAGGCTTGGGGGCGGAATCAAACGTAGCTGCGGTTACCCATCTTTCTTCGCCGCCATGTCCGTTTCTACTGAGAAAGAGGCATTTTCGGCTCCTACCCAGTCCATCCCCAAGTCGCCTCAACCTTTGCAGGTATTACTCAATTTGATATATATATATATATTGGCGTCTGGTTTGAAATGAAATGGGTTTTCCCCCCTCTTGGTAAATATAAGAAAAATCTCTTCCTAGTTTTAGCCTTTGTATAGTTGATGTTAATCTAAAAAGAATGGCTTGATTGGGAAATGGGTTGCTATTTCGTTTCTTTGGTAATTAAGCGTGCCTTTCTTTCTTTCGTTCTGTTCTTCATACAATCTGAGTATTTCTTTACGAATAAAAAATTAATTTAACGAACTTCCCCCACTATCATTGTTATCTCTATGCTACTAATTGGTTCTTTAATTTGTTTTCAATGGAAAATCTAAGGTTCTTCCCACGATTCACTTGCCCACTTTGGCGGAATTGTGGGGCTCTGTTTGTTATACGCAACTTTTACTTTTAGAAGAAATTGAGGCTTTTCTTTTGTTAGAAGTTTTCAGAAAGGAAAAGGTTCAGAGAAAATGTGCTACATGGCCATTCCTGAGTCATTGCAAATATTACCATATTGACTAAATTCAATTCAAAAGTTAGCTACAATATTTGGTTTTATGAAATCCTCCTCCTGAAGCTGAAACATATCGTATTCGTATTATGATCGATTCAAAAGTTAACTTTCAAATGGTCCAAGATCCCTTTCCAATCTTCTTAGGGAATTCAGTGCTTGGATTTTTAAATGTTGACAGAAACTAAGGAATTCCTACGTATTGGGTCATCGGGAACTATGTTCTTCAACAAGTATCTGCTGGCATCTCTCTCTCTCTCCACTTTCGTTAAATCCTGTCCGTCTTGTTTTAGTTTTAGCATTATGTAATTCGGCCTCTCACTGTATTACCTCCAGAAGCTTTTGACATCTAAGGTTCTAAACTAGATGTTTGAAGTTGATAAAATAACCTTTCCAGCATTGGTTAGTGCCTTTTTTATGGCTAAACCACCTATTCAGTTTTCTTTTCTAAGAAAAGGAAATGAATTGTTTATCCTTTTTTATTCTGCCAACTATTCCTAATTCTAATGAATTGGCCTTTTTTTGTCAGGTTGCAAAGCGGTTGGAGAAGTTCAAAACGACAATTTTCACACAAATGAGTAGTCTTGCCATCAAGCATGGGGCAATTAACCTTGGCCAAGGCTTTCCCAACTTTGATGGTCCTGAGTTTGTAAAGGAAGCAGCAATTCAAGCCATTAAGGATGGAAAAAATCAATATGCTCGTGGATTTGGAGTTTCGGAATTAAACAAAGCTGTTGCCGAACGGTTCAAGAAAGACGCTGGACTTCTGGTGGACCCTGATAAAGAAGTTACTGTTACCTCTGGTTGCACTGAAGCAATTGCTTCTACTATCTTAGGGTTGATAGATCCCGGGGATGAGGTGATCCTCTTTGCTCCCTTTTATGATTCATATGAGGCCACTCTCTCCATGGCTGGTGCCAATATTAAATGTGTAACGTTGCGCCCACCAGATTTTGCTGTCCCCATCAATGAGCTGAAGTCTGCTATCTCAAAGAATACACGTGCAATACTTATGAATACTCCCCATAACCCAACTGGAAAGATGTTCACCAGAGAAGAACTCAATCTGATTGCATCTCTCTGCATTGAGAATGATGTGTTGGTTTTCGCAGATGAAGTTTATGATAAGTTGGCTTTTGAAATGGATCACATTTCCATGGCATCTCTTCCAGGAATGTATGAGCGTACTGTTACTATGAATTCGTTGGGTAAGACATACTCCTTAACGGGGTGGAAAATTGGGTGGGCAATAGCTCCTCCGCATTTGACGTGGGGAGTGCGGCAGGCACATTCTTTCCTCACTTTTGCTACTTCCACTCCAATGCAGTGGGCAGCATCAGTTGCACTTAGAGCCCCAGACTCTTACTATGCGGAGCTTAAGAGAGATTACATGGCAAAGAAGGCAATTCTGGTGGAGGGATTGAATGCTGTTGGTTTCAAGGTATTTCCCTCAAGTGGAACCTACTTTGTGGTTGTAGATCATACCCCTTTTGGGCTGGAAAATGATGTTGCTTTTTGCGAGTATCTGATCAAGGAAGTTGGGGTTGTAGCAATTCCGACCAGCGTATTTTACTTAAACCCTGAAGATGGAAAGAATCTGGTGCGATTTACATTCTGCAAGGATGAGGAAACACTGAAGGCTGCAGTTAAGAGGCTGAAGGAGAAGTTGATGAGAAAATAATGCTGATGTATGTATTTAAATCAGTTTGGACTTGAGTCATTCATCGGATGGAAGTGTTCGCGTTGCAATGTTAGGCACTTGCGGTTGAAAGTGAAGTCTTTTTCTGTATACCAATTTGAAGACAAGTTTCTCAACTCGTGATTTATCTAAATTGTCAGTAAAAGGATACTAGTGACTTTGCTTGCTTAAGATACAAAGATTTGGCTCGAAGACTAAAAGCAGAAAATATTTAAACTCTTCCTTGCCAAGATAATATTGGAGAAAAAGAAAAAAGGGGAAAGTAAATAAATGAAAATGCAATAGAGACATGCATGTATTATCTTTTTGGTTTTTTAGGGTCTTTTAACATTCCCTTTAGCTTTTTCTTTCTCCTTTTCTTTTCCTTTTGCCTTCGCTTTCAGCAATACAGGTGCTTAATTTATTGGCTTTGTTTGTCTCCCATTTGGGTTATTCTCTGAATTTCAATAAAATGCAACTAGATCTAGTATGAATGGGCGATTAGAGGCCTTGCGTTGAGGAAGGAATGTTCTGTTTCTGTTCTGTTTTGAGTTGGACGCAAGAGCTCTTATTGATGGAATCGTTTGGCACCTCCATGTCTTCTTACAAAAATTATCCCCAACTCTTGTTTAAATGTAGGGCCTTAAAACTTGGGAATTGGTGGAAGATCACGGGTGATACCGGCTGGCCCATAAGTTGCAGCTTGACGTACAAAAGTAGCATTCCTCTTCATTGCCACAACCCGAGCCCCTGCTGCCAATGAACCAAAATCCCAATGTTCAACAACAACGTCTTCTGCCTGGTCGATCAGCTAGCTTTTTTCTTTGGTGTCTCTTTCCTTGCACCAGAAGCCTTCTAATTAGGATGTTGCTCACTTCCAGTTCAACAAGCACTTCAGGCAGTGATCCGACCTCCCCCAAGATTATGATCCACCAAGATTATATCAGAATGAGTCGTGTTCTGGTCAATTGTTGTGTCAACCCCAACTAGACCTCCTCGCACCGCAAACTGCAGCTCATTCTGCACTGCCTACAGTGAAATTATCATTAATTCTCGTCTTTCGTCACGATCCTATTGGGTGAACTTCAACGATTCAATTCACCTTTAAATCCCCCCTGAATGTGCATCCATCAGTATGTAAACATAAAAGGAATAATATAAGATGCCCACAAGGTGCTTGAGGAAATGACTCAATCAGAGAGAAAATATTTCCTTCATGTTTTGTATATTCTCAACTCACTGTTATTACATCTATTGTGCTATTTATATCAGGGAACCATTCAAAGAATCAGATTACATCAATGGTTCAGATTTACACAAGGGTTCAAGATGATATTCTAGAGGTAGGACACTTGTAGCTCTTTCATTGGTTCTTTTGAAGATTTTTGTCTGATGCTCTGTTGGAGCTGTTGTGCGTGAGTCTGTTGTTTGCTGGTATGTGCTGTTTGGTACAGCAGTCTGGACATGAGCCTTGCCATGCGCGCTACCGGGTGTTGTGGCTGCAGAGTTTGTTGTTGCACTACTATGTGTTGCTGTAGAATTTGTTGTTGCTTTAATAGCCCCTCGCGAGTCAAGCAGCACCGGAGAGATGGTGAGGCTTGATCGAAGCAGCTGAAACCGTGCACTTGAGAGAGGCTTGGTAAAAATATCTGCAATTTGATCTTTAGTGGAAACAAATGACACTTTAAGAGTTTTGGCAGCCACACGTTCACGCACAAAGTGATAATCTAGAGCCACATGTTTGGTGCGAGAGTGTAAAACTGGATTTACAGAAAGGTAAGTGGCACCTAGGTTATCACACCATAGAACGGGAGGAGTGGTCAAGAAAATTCCAAGTTCACTAAGAAGAGATTCTAACCATAGTAGTTCACACGTCGTATTTGCTACTGCCTTATACTCAACTTCAGTCGAGGATTGAGCAACAGTGGGTTGCTTTTTGGACCCCCAAGATACAAGATGCGAACCAAGATATACATAAAATCCACCAGTGGATCGACGATCATTTGGGCAACCGATCTAGTCAGCATCAGAAAAGGCTGATAAATTAAAGGAAAATGAGGGTGAAAGGTGAAAGCCATGGTGAGGAGTGTGACGTAAGTAACGAAGTATGCGTTTAACGGCTTGCCAATGAGGAAGCTTGGGACAATGCATGAACTGAAAAACTTTGTTAACAGCAAATGATATGTCAGGACGGGTAAAAGATAAGTACTAAAGACTTCCTATTGTGTTACGGTAGAGCTGTGGGTCTTCAAAAGAAGGCCCATCAAACGCAATGAGTTTTTCAGATGTAAACATAGGAGTCGAGATAGCCTTTGAGTTATGCATGTTGGTTTTTTTTAGAAGATCTGAGATGTATTTACGCTGAGATAGAAAAACACCAATAGAGTTTCTAATAACCTCAACTCCTAGGAAATAATGCAAGCAGCCTAAGTCTTTTACTGGAAATTATTTGTGCATGGCAGAGATAAATTCAGATATCAGACGTTTGCTAGAGCCAGTGATGATAATGTCATTGACGTAAACAAGGACATAAATTAAATCAGAGCCATGGCAATATATAAACAACGAGGAATCTGACTTAGAGGCAAAAAAAACCAAGAGATAAAAGTTTGTTACTTAATTTTGAAAACCAAGCTGAGGGGCTTGTTTGAGACCATAGAGAGACTTACGTAGCTTGCAAATGTGTGTGGGATGATCAGGATTTGCGAACCCTGGCGGTTGTTGCATGTAGACATCTTCCTCCAAGTCATTGTACAGGAATGCATTTTGAATATTCAACTGGTGTAAGGGCCAAGATAAGGTGACAGAGATGGATAGAATGGTTCGGATGATCACTGGTTTGACCACGGGACTGTAGGTCTCGGTGAAGTCGACCCCCGCTTGCTAATGGAACCCTTTGGCAACTAGACGGGCTTTTCGCCGTTCAAGGGTTCTATCGGCAAAACGTTTGGTCTTTAAGATCCACTTGCAGTCGAGAATGTTGAGGTTGGGATCATACGGGATGAGATCTCAAGTGTGGGTGAGAAGTAAGGCATCGAACTCGGTAGCCATAGTCGTGCGCCACTCGGAAAACTTAGCAGCCTCGGTGAAGGAGGAAGGTTCCTCTGGAACCACGGAGGAATCTAAAGTGGTGAGGTGAAGAGATGGGTTTCGGGTAGGCCAGGGAATAGTTCCATCGAGACGAAGAAGGGGTCTATGGACATTGTTGCGGGACCTTGTGACCATAGGGTGAAGAGGAGGTGCCGCGGGAAGAGAGGTAGCAGATGAAGGAGATGGTTGCCGAAGAGGAGAGGAAGGAGTTGTTGCAGATTGAGTGGGTCTGTGCGATGGAGTGGTCTGTGCAATGAAGGGAGTTGTTGCAAAGGAAGACGATTTGGAGTGGAGGTCGTGGGTTGGGTTGAGTTGGGCGATGGAGAAATGTGGGTTCGTGGGCCTGGGTGTATAGTGGGCCGAGACCTGGAGTAATGTGGTGTTGGAGGTGAGTTTTGGAGAGGAACCAGAGGTGAGTAATGTGGGCCGGGTGATGGAGTTTGGAGAGAAATTTCTGGAGAGGAAAGATGGGGTGTGGGCCATGAGTTTTGAGGAGCAAAGGGGAAGTTGTCTTCATAGAACTGGACATCCCGTGAGATATAGAGCCTACCCGTGGGTATGTGAAGATAACAATATCCTTTGTGATCGGGACTATAACCCAAGAAGACACACAGTTTGGATCGGAAGTCCATTTTGTGTCGGTTAAATGGCCGTAAGTTGGGCCAACAAAGGGATCCAAATGTGCGTAAAAAGGTATAGTCCTGTAGTTGATTAAAAATTAATTGAAAGGGAGATTTGTTTTGGAGCATTGGTGTAGGCATTCGATTTATAAGAAAAACCGCGGTTGAGAAGGCTTCGGCCCAATATTTTTGCGGAGTAAAAGAATGGGCCAAAAGTGCAAACCCGGTTTTAACAATGTGACGATGTCGCCTTTCAACAGTACCATTTTGGGCATGAGAGTAGGGACATGTCACACGGTGTTGAATGCCATAATTTTGAAAAACTTTGTGCAAGGGTCGAAATTTGCCATCCCCATCGGTTTGAACCGAAGCAATGTTAGAGGAAAAGAAATTGGTGACATATTTGTAAAACGCAATAAATAGAGATGATACATCCGATTTTGCTAAGAGTGGAAAAAGCCAAATGTATTTCGAATAATCATCAACAATAGATAGATAAAAACGACAACCATGAGAAGACGTCATAGGCGCTGGTCCCCAAACATCTAAAAATAAAAGACTAAAAGGCTTAGTAGAGCGAGATGGGGTAGGTGGGTGAGGTAATATATGTGATTTGGCTTGAGGGCAAGAGTGACAAGGGAGCAATCGGTTGTGAGAGGTGAGGGGAAGGTCGAATTTTTTTATGGTGAAGGTAGTGGTCTGTGGGTTTGGGTGGCCGAGACGAGAGTGCCATGTTTGGGTAGAGGTCCGTTCACCGATCATTGCTTGAGGAGAAGGGGAAGGCTGTGGAATCGAGACACCAGTAAGGAGCTTATACAATCCATTCCTAACGTTGCCCGGGTGCGCATATCCTTCACAAAAAAAGAATTAGAGTGAAATTCAAAAAATATAGAGTTATCGAGACAGAACTGACGTACAGAAATGAGATTACGTGTAATAGAGGGCACATGAAGGAGATGTTTAAGAATAAAGTTTCCAGAGGAGGAAGGGAAGTGAGCTGAACCAATGTTTTGTATGGGAAGAGTGGAACCATCTCTGATGCTGACTTGGTCAGGGCCTTGGTACGATGTAGCGTCAAGATTGAGATTGGTGAAATCATTGGTAAAGTGGTTCGTCGCCGCTGTATCTGGGAACCACATATTGGAGTTTGATGCTTGCTAAGGCAGAGAAGTATAGTGAGCAGCAAGTGAGGCGGGTGTAGGGGCCTGATGCGCAAGGTTCAGACGTTAATAGCATGATGTTGCTGAGTGACCAGTTTTGTTGCATATTTGACATATGGTTCGATCAAAGGGACGATTGGAATGCTGGTTGAAGGTCCCACATTGTCCACTGTGTCCACGTCGACCCTGGAAGTGAGTTCCTCTGCCACGGTTTGAGAAGGTATTGGGAGGAGCCTGTCGAACGGTAGAGTTTACTGCAAGAGAGGTACCTGAAAGTAAAGCGTTAGTTTGATGAGCAAGTCGGCTTTCATGGTTTAGGAGATACCCGAAGACCTGAGGAGGAGTAAGGGGTTCAGGTCGTGTGGTTAGAGACGTAACGATGGAATCAAAGTCAGTGCCAAGACCGGCTAAGAGGTAAATAATAAATTTAGAGTTGGAGAGTGCTTGGCCAGCAGCGGCAAGAGTAGAGGATAGAGAGGTTGCTTTGTGAAAATAATTGGAGATGGAGTCAGATCCCTTTTTCAAAGTAGCAAGTTGATATTGGGTCTGCATTATATGAGCAGATGATTGCGCCAAAAACATTTTCTGAAGAGTAGACCAAACAGCAAAGGAAGTGGTGCATGATAAAACCTGGGCAAGGATATTTTCGGATAGAGAAGCATTTATGGCCGAGATGATCATCTGGTTGGTGTGTGCGGGATTGGGAGAACCATCAATGGTGGATGGAAGCGCAGGGAAGGAGCCGTCTACATAGCCTAAGAGACGGTGTCCCTTCAAGAATGGTTCAATCTGTGCTTTCCACAGTAAGTAGTTCTCTATTGTTAATTTGATGGTGATGAAATGGATAGAGGAATTAATGGTGATGGGGTTGAAGGGAGATGGTGGGGAAGGAGGAGGGGAAGAAGAAGAAGAAGAAGAAGAAGAAGAGGAAAAAAATTTTTCTAGGTTGGCCATGGAAAGGGGACGTGAGTCCTAGAGGGCTCTGGATACCATATGAAAACACAAAAGGAATAATATAAGATGCACACAAGGTGCTTGAGGAAATGACTCAATCAAAGAGAAAATATTTCCCTCGTGTTTTGTATATTCTCAAGGTACTGTTCATTACATCTATTGTGCTATTTATATCAGGGAACCATTCAAAGAATCATATTACATCAATGGTTCAGATTTACACAAGGGTTCAAGATGATATTCTAGAGGTAGGACACTTGTAGCTCTTTCATTGGTTCTTTTGAAGATTTTTGTCTGATGCTCTGTTGGAGCTGTTTGCGTGAGTCTGTTGTTTGCTGGTATGTGCTGTCTGGTACAGCAGTCTGGACATGAGCCTTGCCATGCGCACTACCGGGTGTTGTGGCTGCAGAGTTTGTTGTTGCAGTACTATTTGCTGCTGCAGAATTTGTTGTTGCTTTAATAATCAGCAACGCCGACTTTAATCTCATCAGCATTGGACACTGGCTTATTAACTTTAAAAGACCCGACTTTAATCATCTTTGCTGGAGACTTTTTCACCCCGTACTCGCAGACATTGATATGATAATATACGTCAAAGCAATTCAGAAATTGGAACCGCTGGTGCACACTCAGCGACAGTCCTCAAGATATTGATTGCATGATCGGTGCTGTTCAATGGCTTCTTGCTCCTTTAACACAGTCAACTTTATTATTCTGAAGTACGTACAATTATATGCGTGAGTTGCATGCATGAATATCTCAAGCGCAGCTTGTTGGCTCATGAAGCGTGTATTCCTGATAGGCAGCGAAGAGAAGCAAAGCCCCAGCCGTAATTGCAGCCCCATTAGGACTATATCGCAAAAGAGACTGCATGTCTCACCATAATTAAGTCTCGTCCTACGATTCGGAAATCCGGGAAAGTCGCGAGTTGTTTGATCAAGATACTCTCATGTTTCAATCAATTTTTTTTTTTTTAAGAAAAATGTATTATTCTATAGATAATAAGTATTAGTTCTTTCTCAATCTACAGGCGTACTTCCCACAAATCATCCCGCTTATAACTCTATCAACAAGAATAATCTAAAATTTTAAGTAATTCTGTAATTAAATATTAATCCTTTTATTTTTAATAATTAAATTATAACTAATTAATCATCTTTTATTTTATCTCACAAAAGATAAATTATCTCACAGATTAATGCGCCCGCAATTAACGGTACACGTAGGATTCCCATGGTAGACTTCCGAAAGAAAACCTACAGATCACGGTAGACTTCGTTAAGGATTAGAGGATTATTAGAACTGGGACAACAAATCCTGTACGTAACAACTTATGACCTCCCTTGCTTATATATATTCGATCGTAGCAATTGATAATGTAAGTCAATCCTCTGTATTCATATTTCGTAGAGATCAAGTAGAGTTCTGAGAGACCGTTAAGCAGCAGCAGAAGCAGAGAAGATACAACAAGTTTAAGGGATTGAAATCCAGGATTTCAACGCCATGGCGAACGAGCAGAATGTCGTCCTAAGCACGCTGGACAAAGCCAAGACTCAGCTATACCACTTCACTGCAGTGGTTGTCGCCGGCATGGGGTTCTTCACCGATTCCTACGATCTTTTCTGCATCTCCCTCGTCACGAAGCTACTCGGTCGCATATATTATCACGTCGAGGGATCATTGAAGCCCGGTACTCTGCCGCCTAACGTCGCCGCCGCTGTTAATGGAGTCGCGTTCTGCGGAACCCTAGCTGGGCAGCTTTTCTTCGGTTGGCTTGGTGACAGGTTGGGTCGGAAGCGCGTCTTTGGCATCACGCTCTTGTTTATGGTTGTGTGTTCCATCGGTTCGGGGCTCTCGTTTGGGAGCTCCCCAAAGGCGGTGATGGCGACTCTGTGTTTTTTCAGGTACTGCCTAGGCCGGTTTGGTGTTACTTGTCATTTTTCCTTGTTGTCAACGCTTCTAATTACTTGTTTTTTCAGGTTTTGGCTGGGGTTTGGTATCGGCGGAGATTATCCGCTCTCTGCAACAATCATGGCTGAGTATTCAAACAAGAGAACTCGGGGGGCTTTCATTGCTGCAGTTTTCGCTATGCAAGGGTTTGGAATTCTTTGTGGTGGTACTGTGGCTATAATAGTTTCTACCATCTTTAGTTCTCTATTCCCGGCCCACGCTTACTCCGTCGATCCTACGGGATCCACTGTCCCTCAGGCAGACTACGTATGGCGTATCATTCTCATGTTCGGCGCAGTGCCGGCCGCTTTGACGTTCTATTGGCGCATGAAGATGCCGGAAACCCCTCGTTACACTGCTTTAGTTGCCAAGAATCACCAGAAAGCATGGCAAGATATGTCAAAAGTTTTGAACATTGAGATTCAAGTAGTGAAGGAGGTGAAAGAGGAGGATCAGAAGGTCGTGGTGGTTGATCAAAGAAGCAATTCTTTCGGGTTGTTCTCCTCAGAATTTCTTGCACGCCATGGGCTACACTTGTTGGGGACGACAACGACATGGTTCTTGTTGGACATTGCATATTATAGTCAGAATCTGTTCCAAAAGGACATTTTCAGTGCAGTTGGTTGGATCCCCCCTGCAAAAACCATGAGCGCCCTTGACGAGCTCTTCAAAATTGCAAGGGCTCAAACCTTAATTGCTCTCTGCGGAACTGTTCCTGGATACTGGGTCACAGTTGCACTCATCGACCATATCGGACGTTTTGCGATTCAGCTAATTGGGTTTTTCTTCATGTCAGTTTTCATGTTTGCCCTAGCCATTCCTTACCAGCACTGGACACAAAAGGCAAACCATATTGGCTTTGTGGTAATGTATGCGCTAACCTTCTTCTTCGCCAATTTTGGGCCAAATAGCACTACGTTCATCGTGCCCGCGGAGATCTTCCCTGCAAGGCTTCGATCAACTTGCCATGGTATTTCGGCTGCTTCAGGGAAAGCTGGTGCAATTGTGGGAGCTTTTGGGTTCTTATATGCGTCACAGAACCAAGACAAGTCGAAGGCTGATCCGGGATACCCTGCCGGAATTGGAATGAGAAACTCTCTCCTTGTGCTCGCTTTTGTCAATGTGCTTGGGCTATTCTTCACATTCTTGGTGCCGGAGTCGAAGGGAAAATCGCTGGAGGAAATGTCGAGGGAGGAAGAAGGAGGAGATCAAGCGCAACCCAACAATGTTTAAACGTACTGCTGCTTTTGTTATGAATCTTATGATGTACGATATGGTATAGTGTTTGCTTAATTTGGATGCTTGAGTCCGGTTTTCTAGTTTTGAATATTTGTATCGCAGGATTAAGATGTAATTATGGTTTTTTTTCGTCAAGATTATCAATAAAATTAGAGTATCGTCTTTTTTTTAAAAAATATAATATTTAAACAGCTTAAAACTATATTTTTAATTCCTTGCAAAAAGCCTAAAGATCACAGCTTGTAGTGCCAGCTTGATCAATTAGTTTGTCTTTTTATTTTTGTTCTCAATGAGCAAATCATAAAATATATAGATCAGCTTGATTTTAATTTATTTGTCAGTTTGATTTGATTATAAATTTAAAATCTAGCTAGCTACGTAGGTACCAGCTGTTCATATGATATTTATATACGTAATTTCGGCTAAATTTTGGCAAATTAATATAATTTCGAGCTAATTTGCATGGTTTAAGGAATTACGTGTTTTTTATTGCCCCCTAACAATGATGGGGTCGTTATTGGAGAAATATGAATTTAACCATATATCTAAAAGTCTCTTATTGAATATTGCAATTTTCTTTTCAGAAAATCAGAATTAATATGTACATCATGTCTTAATTTATATGAATTTGTGAGCATTAGCATTGGATTATGCAAATGCAAAATCATAATTTGCATAATATCAAATAATTTTGCTTTGCCTATTCCATTCAAAACATATTCCTACATTGGATTATCCATCTATTAGCTAAAATAATAATAAATTATTATTAATTTAATAATATTTTTTTTCTTCTAATTTGATAATAATAATTATCCATCACCAAAAATTCCACAATTCGCATTCACAATTCCACAATTCCACGTCTAATTCAAAAGAATCAGCCGATCGCCGAAAATTAAAACACTGCAGAATACACTGAAACAAGGCATGGCCTGAGATGTAATACAAAAAAACACAAGAGTGCATCTACTGGGAAATCTTTCGACTATAGATTGTCACTTTTAGCTGCTCTAGCATTGCCTAGCTCATCCACACAATCACCTCTTTCAAAAACAGTTGCAACCCCCATGCCTGAGTCTGCAGTGAGAATACAAAAGAGGGTAGGAATAGAAATCAATTTGCAAATGAAATCAACTGTATAAACTCTGTTAGGAGGTTATCGGTTTAGCTCTTGTACACTAAAAACTCCGTTCTTTGAAATCAACAGTATAAATTGTGGCATTGGTCAACAAGAAGTGTTTCCTCACATCTCTCCCACTGTCCCCATTTTCTTTTAATTGTTAAAAGAACAAAGAGAGAGAAATATAAAGCACACTGCACAAACAATGCAGAGAAAATTCACTTCTACTAGTTTGAGAATGAAAACTAATTCATGCGATTACCTAAAACTAGCCTAATCCCCAATTCATGGTTTCTTACCAATTCCAAGTTACACGTGTGTATCAAAGCTAATCATTTATTCACTTTAGATTATTACGTTCTAAGGAAATTTGTACCTGAAAATGCCAAGAATAAGAAGTCCCTTCTGCTTTGCCGTGCTTCTTCTCATAAGGAGGACTGCTCCAGTACCATCACTCACCTGGCTAGTATTTCCTAAAAACATATTTGAATAAAAATATTAATTCTCAATGCATGAGATCAATGAATAAAACTAATTCAGGTGGTTACTTGATGCAACCTCCACATGGGAGAAGTTTGATTCCTGCTGCCACTATACTAAAATGTCATGTGCTGGACAGAGCAGGCGGTTAGCAAGATGAAATATACATAAGGTTGGCTTTACCCACCCATTTGGTGCAGTTAAATAAACACTGTCGGCTGGCCTTGGCTTCCTTCCCTCACGCATAAACACAACCACAACTCAGATGCACAAAACAAAACCACAGCCCAGAACCCAACCAACTTAAATTTGTTGTGTAAAACCCCACTTCCTCCACTAGCAACTGCTTAGAAACACCAGGGAGAATTAAGCTTCTTGATCAAAAATTCAAAATGCATGCATGAGTTCAACTTTAAGCTTCTTGAGTATTATGGAAATATAATATTATAAATAATCAGAATGCAATAACATCATCATTGTACAAAACATCCAACATATAGATATCGGCATATGCTCCATGCTCAACTTGATCATCAATGCAGACCAACATCTCTATACATAACTTAAAATGTATAGAGATTAGAGTTGTAAAACAAAATGATTAGACCAACATCTCAATGCAGACCAACATCTTTCATAGGAACACACTAGAATCCTTAGTGCAACACTAGACCAAATGATTAGAGTTGCAAAAAAAACTTTATCCTATAACCAACTTTAAAAATGTCATTACTAGAAAAAAAAAAAGAAAAAAAAAAGAAATCCTTCTTGCAATGGCCATTGAAACCGAGTATGCAAGTCAAAAGTCATTTTTCTTTGAAATGAAGTCAAGTAGCACCATAGGGAGCTTGATTAAATTATAAGACAATGGAATGGAAGGCAGAAGCTTCCATGGCCACACAGATTGGACCACAGCAAGAAATTTCCATAGTGTCGAGTTTCCATCTCCATGGCGATGCAGGTGTATGCATGAAAAACCACAATCAAGAAAAGGAAAATTAAATAAATCTTGAAACTTGAAACACAAGAACTACAAATGAGTATATATCCAAGTTAAAGGGTTCTAAAAAGCTCTGCCGTCATCATCTCTTTATAAGTAACTCACATCAAATGTGGTAGAAGTATATGTAAGTGTCAATCCAGCTTTATACATGGAAGACAAACAATAAAAAAGAAAAAGGAAGCGGATTCTAGTTATAGAATATATATATATTTATATATCACCAATTCAAGCACCAATTCAGGCAAAACATACTAAATCTGTGTTCTATGCATAAAAAGGAGCATCTATTGTCTTCGCATCATTGTCTATACCTAGTGTGATCACCTTAATCTTTGCAATAGAAAAATGGTTTAAATAATGTTGGGCTCACCCCTTTGGGTCAACGTTAATAATGTTCATTTGCTGCAACTGTTGTAGAATGTGGCGAGCAACGGAACCACTGCTCTTGCAGAAATGGGGCGGACGACTTCCATTCCTCTGACTCCCACCATAAATCCTTCTAAAAGAACCAATATTTTTAAAAAAATAAGAGCCATAAATCAGCTACCAATATTTAAAAAAAATAAGAGCCTAGTTTTCTTATAGCTTCTAGTCTTCTACTCCATTTTTCCTCGAAAAACTGGCGGGCTATGTAGTATGTAAGAGTAATATGTGTTTGTGTGTATGGTGGTGGATGTACATACCTTGCCGGATCGCTTGAGATGAGCCGAGTAGGCCTTCACGAACTCGTGAGGCGAAACGTCCTTTAGAGTCGTCGCGGTCGCCATTGATGAAGCAGGGTAGAGAGGCTTGGGTAGCACAGGAGAGGGAAGCTAATCATATTCTCTGTTCAAGATGTGTCGATTTCTTCTTTGAGAGATGGATGTGCAGAAATTGGAGAGAAGTGTGAGAGAAATGGGGACTATGTGCAGAAATTGGAGAGAAACCGAGAGAGGAAAGAGAGGGAAGCCTGGGAATACGAGGGGAAGGGGAGTGGGGAGAGAGGGGAGTTGGAGTCCGGTATATTACTTAATAAAATATTCTTTTGATCCATCTACAGTCTAATTCAAATATGACCGGTAGAAGGAGATTATTATAGCTCAAAGTCATGATATTATCACTGATCGATTCAAAAAAAAAAATGATATTATCACTGATGCAGATATTTTTAAGATAAATTATATAAATATTTGTAAAATTGGCATTTGAATAATCTAATATTGACATTAATTTCTTTATATGAATATATAAAATCATAATTTTTAAAAATTAATTTTACATATCAAAAAAATTTTTACATTAAATTATGTATATTTGAACTAAATAATAATAAAATTTTATTTTATTTTTTTAAAATTATTTTTTTCTTTTGAATTTCTTTTTTTTGGTGTCGAAAGAGAGCGCAAAGAAAAATAAATATTTCGAAAGAGGGTTTATTTTTGTTGGTAGAGAGAGAAATATGGAGGATAGAGAAAAATTAATAAAATAAAATTTGAAGAATTAATAATACATCTTTAAATTTATAGAAATATTGTTAATAATTATATAAATTTTTGAATATATAAAATTTAATGTAGTCTAATTTAAAATTATATTATACTAATATATAAATGCATATCCGGATCCAAAATCCAATGCCAGTATATATCGAGTCATCATGTCCTTCGATCCCTGATAATGCACGTGAGTCTGCACGTGCAGTACTACTCATTCGACATTAGTGCCTCATGGCCTGTGTGAAGTCGTGCGTACGCGTGGTGATCATCACAAATTATATATATAATGAGATTTGCACGACAGGTCAATATATCATAAATTCTCCTTCGATCGATCCATTTTAATTAAGAAAAATGGAAAATTCTATAGAGCAGCCCCTGTTTGTCATCAGCCATTGCACACCTGACGTGTAGACCGGGTTCACTAACAACGAACCGGTTCCTTCTCAGCCCCCTCTGCCCGAAGCCCTCAGTCCCTCCCCTCTCAAATTCGAAAGTGTGCTCAACGGAAATCCCAAACTACTTCTCTGTGAAACCCTCAATCCCCTCGCATTTCTAATCCAACTTCTTCGATGTAAATCCCTCAACTTTCCTCACAAAAATAGAAATTTCCTTCTTCTTCTCTTTGAATCGAAAAAAATCCCCTGACGATTTCGAAAACCCCAAATTCTCTAAGTCTTCTCCTTCTCAATTGCGGAATATGTTTCCGATTTTGAGACCTTCTTTTCTTTCTTCTTCTCTGTGATTCTCTCAGTCCCCTCACGTGCATTGTGATTTCCCCTTCCCTTGATTCGCTTACACTGTGATTTTCCCCGATGTGATTTCCCCATATCAAGGCCGCGACCCTTCATCTCAGTCCCGCAATGGTGTGAGACCAAACACAAAACTGCATCCAGAGATCTGCAGGAGAGGTAATCTTCTTCAAATTTTGGGAAAAACCATTGTTTCTCTATGATTCTAGGGTTTAGGCATACATTCGTCCAGAGATCTGGTTAAGGAATACCATATCTTAATTTTTCTAGTACAATCCCACAACCAAAAATTAGGCACTACCGCACTAGTAAATCCCTGGAAGCTTTCTTTTTCTATTTTAATTTTTTTTTGAGTGAAAATCGGGAATAATTATTAACTGGATATTGTAGCTGACCACCATTTTAATCTTTCTATAATATAAGATTATGATTTTCTTATTTATCTTGAGAATGGAAGTGTTCGGCAGCTTGTTATTCTTTAAACAAAGTGTAATCATAGCCTTGTATGATCTTCAGCTTGTTAACTTTTTAACAAATTTTGAGTTATCAATCAAAATCTCCAAAACTCCCTTGTTAATGATGTGCATCAATGGTTGAACCAGTTGTGATTGTCTAGCTGCCCAACTATTCTCTATCTGATGCGGTTTCTTATTGTGTAAATCACAAGTGGATCACATTTCTCAGTGCGGGAGCCTAGTTTTGAGGTTGGTGGGAAGACCATATATATCATGGAGTTTGTACTTATTCAAGTAGAATGACTGCTGGTTTCTGGCAGTGAAAGTATTTCCTTTGGTGTCAATGTAAATGTAACTTTGCTTCTGCGAAATTGTTTGAATAAGGGGTTTCGTGCCCCGTGCGAAACATTTATGCCTCATAAATATTTCTCTGGTGGCACTAACTTTGGGAGGGTACTCCCTCCCAAGTTGAAGTGCCAGATGAGAGAAAAAGTTCAGAGTGTCGTTTCTTCTTGCTTATTCAGGATTTCTAAATATCAGAATTAATCCCGGCAATAGTGGTATTTGTTTGATTGATCTGGTGCCGAGTAACAAAATTTATAGTTGAAATGATATGTGTGTGTGTATATCTTTGTGCTTTTAATTGATACTAAATCTTAAGTACTTTTGTATGGATGTTACTTATGTTTCTGGTGGATCAGTCATTGCTGCACTTGGAAAGAGTTCCAATGGTGTTAATGTGGTTATATGGGTACATTGGTTCCACCTTCAACCTCTCGAGCTTCCATTATATGTCATGAAGGTTTTCCTCTTAGTTTGAAACTGCACATGGTGAACTGGTTGCATGTTACTATCTTTATCTGCCAAATTCTATTGATTTGTAGTGGAATTTGTAGGTATTTAAAATAGAAAATACATACAAACTAGTTACATTTGGCAGCATCATTTGTGTAAGTTCATTAAAAAAAAAAAACTTCTAAATGCATCAGATCTGGAACATTGACCAGCCCACCACCCTTCTTCAATTTTCTTTAGGTGCTCTGGCCATACTTTTTGGTTTGTAGATTGCTATTCAGCTGTGATTAATTAGTTAACAATATGCATTTCTAGCAGTAAAGTTGTTCATTCATTCCCTTTTGTTGTGAAGGTGGAGCCCGCTCCCTTGCTATGTTTAATAATGATTAGGAAGTGGCAGCAATGGTGGTGATGTTGGACTCCATGACTTCCGATATATTGCTATTGGTAAGAGTAAGCATAACAGGCACGCTGATAATGGTGAAAGCATAAGCTCATCTTCAAGTTCTGAGATGCAGACAGGGATTACAAAAAATGTTGGAGACCAAAGAATTATCTTTTGCATAGCATGAAATGTCCCTCTCTTAAATGCGTTTGTTGTGAAGTTGAGAGTAGCTCTTCTTGAATTGCGAATTTTTGAATGATCCATTTGTAATGGTACTTCTCAAGTGGTGACCTTTGTTGATCTTTGTAAATTAACCGTTGTAATGAAAATTTGTGTAATGAAAACAGCTTAGTAATTGGTTCGGATTAAATAATGTTGTAATGAAAATTGTGTAAATTAACCTTTCTTGAATGGTGTTCATAACTGGAGAAGTTGAGAGTAGCCCTTCTTATATTACTTTTAAATGTCTTGGACATTAATAGCATGGTGGATAGGTCGTTAATGGCATGGCAAGATTAACAGTACTGCTATTGTTCACTGATATCTGGATATATAGATCTAAGCATACTTTTCATTCATCTCACAAATATTACAACAAAGTAACAGGAACTTGTCCTCAGGAAAATGCTGACTTTGGCTTATGCATACCAAATTTCTGAGCCTGGAACAACAGTTAAAAAAAGAAAAACTCCTCACAAAACAATGACTACATTTTACTTGAAGGAGAATTTGCTCATTACATAGACCTGTAAATATTCTCGACTTCAAATACAAATTTCTCGACTGGAAATACAAATTTGTCAGATTTCTCAACTTCAAAATTTTCTAATTTCTCAACTCCATATTTCTTTGCAAAAAGTCATTCTCCTTTCAACCTCTGGTGTCCTTTACATGTTGAACCTTCATTGTATGTACCAGTAGCAACAAAGGAGTAAAAAAAAAAAAACCATGTAACACTAATACATAACATTAACAGCAGGGCTAAAAATTTGAAAATTCCTTAAAGCCCCTTTCAGGCCTTTCCGAAGTTTGCAACAAGAATTCCTCAATTTCTTAGACAAGTGGGACATTTTATATCCAGGGTTGCAACTAGGATGAAATAACGCCAAAGGATATTTAATGTAAAAAGTAATATACAGATAAAAATCGAACCACATTGATGTTGGAGACAACCTTAGGTTTTGCTACAGATCTACTGCAAGGAACTGCACATTGATGATCTTCATTGTAGCACTTCATTGGATTACATCCTCGGATAAAATTAGAGTGTACTTTGAAGATGAAATGATCCAAAAAAATTTTGGAAGTAATTACTTTAGCTATGTTTTGCGCCAAAGAAAATAAACAAACAAGTCATAAAAAATATTTGCACTAAAATAAATTCAATATATTGTTTCGGTCAAGGTAATCAGCCTCTACAACCGCAACAACTCTGCTATGCATGGTTTACAAATCCCACCATTGATGCAATAAGTAAATGGTGAGTGAGGTCAAAGCCGAAGATCCTTTGACTGATTAAACTTCTAATTGCAAGAGTGAGTAAGCAGGTGAAATAAAATATATTGCTCCTTAAAAATGACCTTCACCATGTCCATCATCAATTTCTAAGATACTCCGTAACTTTTAATCTCAAAAGTTGCTGCACTTCTGATCATCTAGTTATTATCAACAATAACTAAAGGAAATATCTCTCTAACTCTTTACATAAACATATATCTTTATATAAATATATAAAATATATATAATTTATATTTATATATGTTTACCAACTTACATTTCAATAATTTATATAATTTAAAATAGACATTTCAATAACCACATAGCACCTTATTCTGAAAAGACCAACTGACACCAAAAGACTCAATGAACTCACCTTTCCTCCGAACTTGCATTATCATAGTGATGCAGAATTCCTTTCTTATTAATTATTTGTTTTCATAGAGCTAATCCAGAGAGAGAGAGAGAGAGAGAACAAATAATTTCTTGTCTTCCCTTCCAATCTTGTCAAAATACATAATGCATGTTAAGTAAAAAGGAAAAGGAATGTGAGGAACATAATGCATTTTTTAGACCTTAGCTTGGACTAACAAGAACACCATCATTACCCCAATCTGCACATAACTAACATCCTTAATTGCTATAGGAGAAATTTCCATGATTAAATACTGCAAAGTACTCCAAAAAATTACTAAAATTGGGTAAATTTTTTAGATTCAAAATAAAAAGGAAACAAAACATACCTTTGCATGTTAGCTAGCGATCAAAGCCTTGGCATAGCTCCATAGCCTCTCCAGAAAGTGCAAAACAAAGTTGGTGTTTTAGTCCCTTCCAATAGATTGTTACAAGAGAAAATATGACTTCTTCAATGTATTTTGAAAAAAAAAAATAAATAAAGGATTTTAGGATGTTAGAAACCATATCCTCTATCGTTGAGTTTTATGAAGAATTTTTGTCAAGATTCTTAGTATGTTGATGATTGTTCCGTACATAGAGTATGAGGCTGTTAAGGGTCATGTACCAGAGGAATGAGATATTACTAGAGTTGGTGTTTTAAGGCTTAGATTTATCATTTAGATAAATTAATACAAGAAATTGAACAAGAAATCGTATTATATACAGCACATTGCTAAACAAACATATGCAATGGTTTCATCTCTCCCTCCGCTTTTTCACCAAATGGAATTTCCCTTCAATGACAACCGGATATTTAGACCACAAAACAAAGCCTACCAAAATGCCCAGGAAGAAACAAAAAAAAAACACAGAGAGAGAGAGAGAGAGCTTGCAGATCAAAATGCCCGAAAATATAACTACACATATCATTAACAGTCATGGCTGTCAATAAAACGAGATAAAAAAGAACAAACGAAATTCAGATCTACCACTCCACAACACAACACAAGCGCAGATTCATATCAAAAATAAATGCACGAGAGAAAACAAACAGAGAGAGAGAGAGAGAGGTATTACAGAGGGAGGGAGGAGGGAGGAGCTGGGCAGCGACGCTGGGCACGGAGGGAGGGGCGACGGTGAAGCGGGACCCAGAGCAGAGGATGGGCTACGGCGACGCGGGGTGCTGGGCAGTGGAAGTGTGACGACGAGCTTTGAAGGTAGAAGACACCGAACAGTAGAGATGAAACCCATCCAAACTGCTGAAGAGACGAAACCTAGGGCTGCAGATTTTGAATGGGAGAGGAAGCTCAAGAGAAGAGGGGGCTCTGAAGGTAGAGACACCGAAATGCGCGACGCGGGAATTCGAATGAGTTTTTGAGAAAATGTAGGTCAATATGATCTTCAAAACGCACAGTTTGAGACAAAAAAAAAAATACACGTAAAGTGTGCAACGGCTGATGCATGAACAGGGGCTGCTCTGTAGTTTTACTCTTTAATTAAAATGTTTTATATATTGGGCTGTTTTAAAATACAATTAACACTTTTAATGAGCTATTGTTATTGCATCAATTGATGAGATTACATGTAAAGCGAGTTAAAAAATAATTGCATTAATTATTCTATTTAATAATTGCATCCATGAAGATGTACGTATCTCCGACAGATTACACTAGTGATCATAAGGCACACATTAACACTACAACTACAAAAAAATTATATAAAATAATTCTACAAATTAACGTGTTTTCACGTGATCCATTAGATCTATTTTATAATAAAAATACTAGGTTTACAATATGATGAATCACATCTAATCATATCAGTTTGTAAGATTATTTTTATGTAATCTTTTTATGACTATAATATTTTCCTATTAAAGGAAGTGAACTGATCCTAGCTCCTAGTAAAATATTGGTAAATTTTACTATGCGAATTAATCCAACATTCCAAGAGATTCACTATGCAATTGTTATATGTTATTGGGTGGAGTGTCCTATAAAAGTAGTATTGCTACAACAACAAAGAGATTATATAAAAATAATTATACAAATTAACGTGATTTTATGTGATCCATTAGATCTACTTTATAATAAAATTAGGTTTACAATATGTTGAATCACATCTAACTATATCAGTTTGTGAGATTACTTTTGTATAATTTTTTTATGACTATAGTATTTTCCTACTAAAGGAGGTGACCTGATCCTAGCTCCTAGTGAAATATTGGTAAGTTTAACTGAAAATTATCAAGTTAATATAGTTGAGACTTGAGAGTTGTGGTGATGTTTTCTTTTGGCAACTTGTCAAACTGATACTAGAGCATTGGCTATGAAAGTCTATGTGAAAAGAAATAGAATGCAATGTATGAAACTTGTACTTGTGTATCCTATGTGTAAGAGGATTTCTCCCTCACTTATAAGCTCACTGGGCACTCGGCAGAGAGTAATGGACTTCGCCCTGATACCCAGTCTCAGGCCCAAACTTGTCCACAAAGTAAGTCACCTGTAAGGAAAAGTAAACAATGATGGTTGATGGGACAGATAGGCCTAACGCCGCTCGGCCGCACCTGCTCATGGGGACTTGTATAAGGCAGAACGGGAAAGACGAAGAACATTTGATCTTCTGACATGGAAACATCGACGGATCACTGAAGACACCAGTAGAGTAAAACAAATCAAGAAACTACGCCGCATTAATGGCACCACTATCTGAGCAACACGTCACATTAATCGCATCGTGACAGAGGCACGCTGCATTTAAAGGGCTTTGACAAAAGGAATAGTAAAAAGGATATAGGCTCCATAGGAGTAGGCACGATCTATCCCCCTAAAACTCCCGGTATAAATAGCAATTTTAAAGTACGAAAAAGTTTTTTGTCTGGTCTCCAAGCTCTCATTATTTACAAACTTCAGAGACTCCTCAGCCCCAAGGCCGCCTTCTTCCAGTTTCGTTCTTCTCCGTTTTCTCAGGCCCAAATTTAAATACCTAAGTTGCTGTAACCTGGACTAAAGGTGTACGAAACACAACGTTAACTTTATATATTTCTTTCTTTTGTATACAAGGAAATTCATTAGTGGTGTTATTGGGTCACGTGTCAATTTCCAAATAGGTTAGGATTCTAGAGAGTAAAAAACTTTTTTTTAAATGATAGCATGACACTTAAATGTGCCCACTTATGGTATTATGTATTCATCATCTCTTTTCTCATCATCTCATAATGTGGTATTAGACGATAAGTTTACAAGTGAAATATAATAAATTATTTCTAATCATCTAATATTACATCAAGGAATGATGAGAATTGAGATGATGAGTAGATTATTTTTTTCTAAATAGTTAAGGAAGTGATTATCAGTGAATTTTTTTTATTTTTTTTTCATTTTTATTAATGGTTAAGGATGTTCAAAAAATGTTTAAAAGAACAAGCAAAAAAAGAAAAAAAAAAAGTATTTGCACTGGTGTGCATCCTAACATTGTCTTTTTTTTTTTTTTTTTTTTTTATCATCTAGATAAAATAATCCTTGTACAAGAGATGTTCTAAATATGCGAGATGTGAAGTTATTAGTGACCTATTAATTGAACAAGAATGTATCCTAATGAGAATGCAAGTGATGAACTTGTTGATTTTGCTATTATTATTTCTTCGCAACTAAACTTCTAGGTCGAGTACCATGCATGGCTATTAATTATTACTTATCATAAAAAAAAACTGAAAAAGTAAATAAAAATAATAGAATGATGAGAAATAAAATTTATAATGTCTCTATCATATTTATTATGTAATACATTTTTTTTTTTTATATGAAACATCAACTTCTCATTTGTGAAATAAAACATTACAATTGTTGGTCAACCCAAATTGGCTGCCGAATATATGTTGGAAAACTATCCCACCAAACATTAATATCTTGAACATTACAAGCAAACCTTGCAAGTTTATGAGATACTACATTTGATTCTCTAAAAGCATGAAGGATTGAACAACTTGGAAACCTGTTCATGAGATGTTGAATATCTTTGATAATATGACCCATCATTGTAGAGGAATTTGTTTGATCTTGAATATCCTTTACCACCATTAGAGAATCACTCTCAATTTGTAATTCTTCTAAACCTAATGGAATGCAAAGCTGGAGGCCCCTCAACACTACAATAAGTTCAATCTCATAGGAATCAATCACTGCCAAGTCTCTCTTTGAGCAAGCCATAAGCACTTCACCCTTACTATCTCTTGATACTACTCCCACTCCTGCTATTCCTGCTTCATGAAAAACAACTCCATCAACATTCGACTTAACTACATCAGTACATGGAGGCATCCATTTTGTAAATCTGCTAACAGTGTTTGGATGTTCTATTTTAACAGAGTTGCAGATTTTTGCATTGAAAGTGCCTGTGTAATAACCCAACCTGGACTGAGTTGTTTTTCCTCATAATTCCATTGATTTCTCTTATACCAGCAGTTCCAAGCAATGAGCAACATCATTTCCAAATCTGCTTTTGTTTTGCCTTCTTGATTTAATCTCAGACATTCCCCAAACAGAAACTGTGAGTCTGCAGCTTGCAAGCTAGGAAAGTGCCTCTTCCAGCATACAACTTGTTGATCACATCGATACAAGGCATGAAGAGTATTCTCTGGTTCTTTTAAACATAATCTGCATACATCCTCTTCCACTGATCTTCTTTGTTTCAAATTCACCATGGTTGGTAATCCCTCCACACAAGCCCTCCAGGAAAAGACTTTCACCTTATTTGGAATACTCAAACTCCAATGAATTTCCATAGCTTATTTTGACTGTTTGTGTTCGAAGATTCTGCCTGGTCTTCTCCCCTCTTCATAGTTGTAAATAGTCTATATGCACTCTTCACAGAATAATTCCCTTTCCTCTCCATAGTCCAGATCAAATTATCTTCATGCAGTTCAGAACTTAATACCATTTTGAGGACTGCATCTGCAGTAGTAGGTGGCAGTACACTTCTTACTTTGGAGACATCCCACCATTTAGTTTGTGAATCAATAAGTGAAACCACTTTTGCACCAGCATCCTCAATGACATTCTCATTCACAAAACTTCTAAATTCTTTAGAACCTGAAATCCAAGAATCATTCCAAATTTCAATACTTTTTCCATTGCCAACCTTCCATTTGCAACCATGTGATAGTTTGTCCTTAACTGACCATGCATGGGAGCTGTTATGTCCCTTCAACACGCTTGTATGAGTTATAATAGGCATCAACTACTGTAGCGGTGCGCAATTTTGCACACCCTACATGGCAATCCTCTATTTTTTTTTTTCATCCCTCTCACCCGCTCGTCTTCTCTTCTTGGTCTCTCTCTCTCACATTCGCTCGTCTCTTTCTCATCTCGTTCTCTCCTCCCTCACCGTCTCTCTCTCATCCTCTCATTCCCAGTCTCTCTCTCTCATCGTCTCTCTCTCGCCTTCTCTCTCTCAGCGCCTCTATCTCTCATCAGATCTCCCTTATTCTCGGTCTCATTGTAATTTCGAATTAGAGGTGTGTGGCTTAGATGAAGTCACATAGGGTGTGCAAAATGGCTGCTCTCAATACTGATTGATCCCAATCTTTTTTCCGGTTGTATTCTCTCCATGCAACAGCATCACATTCAACATCTATCTTATACATTTTAAGTGATTGTCATTTAAACAGTTAATACGTGAAATTATTTTAATTATGTAACAAGGACAAGTAGGAATATTTAAGATCACATAAATTTACAAGTTTGGACTATATTTAATTACTTCAATTATAAAGCAATTTTATATTTTTTCATTTTAGTCAAGTTAGTTAATATGTCATATTTTAAATAAACTACATTTTATTTATTTAATTAATTAATAAATAAAATAATTTTAAACGTGTGATATTAATCCATATAAAAACATTTGACAAAACATAAAGCTGAAAAGGAATATTACCATTTCAAGTGGTTTGGTTTCATTAATGCCGCACAATCATTTAAAAAAAAATTAATAAATATGAGACTTGTATGAAAAAATTAATTTTTTAATAATGAACTCTACTTATTTTCAAAGTGACTACATAACGCTCGTGCTCTCTACAATTGTATGTAACATTACTCTCTTTCAAACCATTTCATCTCATATCAACATTCGAATACTATTCAAACATAAATATTTTTTAATTTTTAATTTTTAATTTTTTTATTTAATCATTACCTAATTATTATAACTTTTTCAACCTTAAAAACAAAACATAAAAATTAATTCAACTTTTTTAAATTTCAAAACAAAAATAATTTAAAAAAATTATACTCTAAATCTCTTTTAACTTTATAATTTTTTTTATTCAACTTTTTATCTTTCATTTTCTAGAACTCCATAAAAATCTTAACTCAAATTATTAGACTACTATTTATAAATTATTTTATTATTATTTATAAATTTATCATCTCATTTGACCTTTTATGTGCAACCAAACTAACTTTTATTATTTAAAAAAAAGAAAAGAAAAGAAAATTAGGAACTGTTGTGGCACGTGCCGGCCTGGCACAGTAAAGCGAAAAGTAGCGGAATCCAGATCAAAGGACCACAACACATTTCCTTCGCATTTGAACCGGGAAGGAAAATCCCGTATGCAATCCAACGGCTATCAAAGGGTCCTACAAGCGCACCGTTGAGATCACCATCGGACGGTCCATGTTGAACCTACCTCCCTCTCCCTATCACACAACTATAAAATCTGTAAGAACACCACCAACTAGTTCAAACCTCCATACTTCACCCTCTCTCTCTGTGAAAGCTTCTTTGTACTTTTGATCTTTCTTTCTTTCTGATTGCTCATGTTCTGTTCAGTTGATCCCCTAACGTGCGCCGCCTGGAGTTATTCTTTCTTATCGTGTGCTGCCGCCCTGATATATTTATGTCGCCGGCGGCGTATGGAACGACCTTGCTTATAAGAATCTCGCGGTATAGGAGGGGCCACTAGGGTTAAGAAAGAGAAAAGGGGTGCAAGGTCGGACGGCTGGGATCGAAGGGACGAATCTTCCCAGGACCGACTTCGAGGAATGGACAGCCAGAAGAGCCAGGCGAAGCTCACGAGAACACAGTCCTTACTACTCCGGTCCTCTCCGACCATCCGATCGTCCTTTCACAGCCTCTCTTCGCTCAACGAGGAGGACGCCGTCACACCCCGCCAAGAAGACGAGGAGTTGAAGAAAACGATGAAATCCGGTTCTACCCCGAGAACCGGGTCGACCCGGTTGGCCAATCCGGTCCTCGCTTTGGCCTCGCTGTTTTTCTTCACCCTCTTGTCGTCGTTCTTCTTCCTCTACTTTTTCTATCTGAGGAAGGAAGAGATACCCACTTCGGAGAACTTCCTCCTGGCTCTAATTTTCATCGCGGTGACGCTCTTCTTCGCGTCCAAGAACAAGGGTCTGTTCCACCAGACCATACAGCTCGTCAAACACTCGTTGGACGAGAACGCGAAGAGACTCGGGCTCTCGAGAACCAACTCGAAGCCGGTTCAGTGGTTCATCGGCGACCCGAACGTCCCGAAAACGAGAGGGAGCAAGAAGATAATACGGGAAGGCGTGGAGTTTTACAGCAATGGCGACTTCTATGAGGGGGAGTTCCACAAGGGGAGGTCTAATGGGAGTGGGGTGTACAATTACTTCGTGAACGGTAGATATGAGGGGGAGTGGATCGACGGAAAGTACGATGGGTACGGGATTGAGGGCTGGGCGAGAGGGAGCAGGTACAAGGGTCAGTATAGGCAGGGCCTGAGGCATGGATTCGGGGTTTACAGGTTCTATACTGGGGACTCTTATGCAGGGGAATGGTCCAATGGGCAGAGCCATGGGGTCGGAGTGCAAACCTGCTCCGATGGGAGCTGCTATATTGGGGAGTTCAAGTGCGGGGTCAAGCACGGCCTCGGCTGCTACCATTTCAGGTAATTTCTTGAATTCTAAATATCAGGTTTTGGGATTTTTTTTTTTTATTTGTAATTTTCTGCGAAAGTCTCAAATTTGAATAGGATTTTTCTTTTTGTGTGTTTAGTTCTTGGGTTTCTGTGATTGATAGCCTTATGACGATATCTTTGTGGGAGTTGTCATGCTTGAAGCATTTCATGATTGATAGAACGTTGGAGTTCTGATTGAGGAATTTTGTGTTGGTTCTTGGATGTCTGTTTAATGGATGAAAGATCGGATCTTTGAATTGGTCTCTGTTGGTAATTAAGCTTTTCTAAAGATACACGGGCAACATTTTCTTTTCCTTTTTTTTTTTTCGAATTTGAGTCGTGGTTCTTGGGTTTTGAAGCGACCTCATATATCTGACTTGAGAAAGGACAAAGTCCACCTCAACCGTATCATAAGCTTTCATCAAATCAACCTTGAGAGCACACCGGGGTGTTTTATACCTTTCATTGCTGTTTTCTTAAGTTTGTGAAAGTTTCAAACTTTTGAACTCGGGAGGTCACTGCTCGCTGAATTTTAATCCTCTTTCTAGTCGCATAGGTCTCTTTATTTTGAAGGACCATCAAAGTCAGTGAAACTTTATATGCATTAATTAGGTTGCTCAGATTTGTATGTAATATTGCACTGGCGCTGAATTGATTGGTATCCTATGTCGATTGATCCTCTTGGTATTTGGAACAAAGATACTCTGAGAGTTTATTTTCTTTTGGGTATCCTTTCTAGAGCTACTATGACTGGCTCTAATTTAGGAAAGTTATTTTACGATATCGGAAACCTGTTGGTGACTATGAATACACGATTTTATTGTAGAAACGGAGATAGATATGGGGGAGAATATTTTGGAGACAGGATTCATGGATTTGGCATCTATCACTTTGCTAATGGTCACTGTTACGAGGGGTCATGGCACGATGGTCGTAAGCAAGGCTATGGTATGTATACTTTCCGAAATGGAGACACGAGATGCGGTGAATGGGGGAGTGCCGGCAGCCTTAAGCACCCTCTACCACCACTAACTGAGGCAGTCCTTCGAGCAGTTCAGGTATTAATTGGCATTAACATCCCAATTTACTATTGTCATTTTTCGTTGTTGTCAACCCTTGCTCATACTAAAGCACGTCTTACTTGTTTTTTGTCATTAAATTGCAGGCATCTAGAAAAACAGCAGAGAATGCTATTAACCTTCCCCGAGTGGATGAACAGGTAAACAAAGCAGTCATGGCTGCAAATAGGGCCGCCACTGCTGCTAGAGTGGCTGCCGTCAAAGCTGTTCAGAACCAAATGGATGGGAAGTTTTGCGACGCTAATGTCTAAGGGATTGGCGCCTTTGTTCGTGTACATTTTCACTAATTTTTAGTCCTTGGAAGACGACACCCCAGTGAGCAAAAAGCTCATCGGAGGTTGAGAGAGTTTATGTTTTGAGTTTTTCTAGATCACATTGCAACTTGTATATACCCCCCATGTACATCAATGGAAGAATAGCTTTGAAGATCAAATGGTTCTTCCCTTTCCTTTCTGCTTTGGTTTTTTTCTTTTAATCTTTTTTCGATTGTACCTGTAAATTGAGTGGTTAACTTCTTGTGGGGCATCCCCATACATAAGCATAGAAGCTCCATTATTGGGTTTTACACAGCAGTGATGAATAGGAGGTATGATGCCAGCTTGTCTTGCATCGGCATTTTATACACTTGGAGGACGACAATACGAGAGCTTCATCGAAATATATTTTGGTCCTATTGCTGTGTACGTACTTTAGGATTGAGGGGGAAAAAACAAAACTGCACAACCGTTACTGTAATTAAGTTGCATGAAATTGTTGAATCCTAACTGTACAATCATCTTTTTAGTTTCTGTGATGTGGGCAGATGCAGATTCTGGTGTTTGCATATCTATTTCTGTACAAAGAAACTCTTCAGGGAGCCCCAGTCCATGCCCATGCCCATGCACAAGCTGCATGTCGACATGAGTAACAATAGAAGATAACAGAGATTTTGGTGACCTAAAAAAGTAAAACCTCCCAACATACCACCAAAATGGACGTCTTCAATTCTTTAAATATGAAATGGTTGATGGATGTCTTGAACTGATCTGGCAAAATGCCAAATCAGTGTGGTATCATCGGGACAAAGGTTCCATTAAACTAATTATAAGAAGCCATGTGCTTTCTCCCTGCAAGATATGTTCGAGATTTGTCGTTATTTTTACGCATAGCACATGAGATGATAGTTGAGGGTGGGGTTTTGTCTTGGTAGAAGGGAAAAAACATATTACTTTATCGCATGCTGGATGCACAGGGTGTATTTTATTCATTTCAAAGGCACCAAAAAGAAGGGTTTTTTTCCCCTTTTAATTTGAAAATGCGGAAAGCTCTGCAAGTGTTTTTTTGAAATGAGTTTTAGGTTTAAGATAGGTTTGGAAAACATGTTTCACCCAAAATTTTTATCTTCATCTCATCTCATCTTTATACTTTTTCAAATCTCCATACAAAATATAATAAATAATTCAACTTTTTCAAATCCCAATATAACTTTTTCAAATCCCAATTCAATTTTTTCAAATCTCAAAACTAAAAAATAATATTTTAAACTTTAAAACAAAACACAAAATTCTCATCTCATCTACCAAGCATAACATAAAGTCTCCTGTATTGTTTTTAAAATTCTGAAAAAAGTGTAGATTTGGTATCCACATGAAAAAATATATTTTTTAATGTAGGACCTCACTATTTTTTAAAGGTAATGTTCGAAATTTACACATCTTAAACTTGTATCTAGTATTATTTTTTTTTACTTTATTCTAATTAGGGGGGAAAATCCCAACAAACATTCAGTAATATTGGACAAACCACTATTAGTGCAAGTTGTCAAGTTCAGTGCACTTTGTTGTTTTGAACTAGCTTTTGTACAGACACACTTCCTCTTCCTAGCAACATAAAAGATAAATAGTATCGGGTGGTTTGAGTTGTCGCGCCCAAATACGCACAGCTTGCAGCTTGAGCCATCTCGTTACATGTATGTCGATCGAGGACTCGTTGTAATTCCATGGCGCATATCATAAAGTCCACCTCATGCAAACCAGGCAATGTGTGAGCCTCATGATGCATTGGATCTTGAGTGGTGCTTCTTGGTGTTACTGAAAGATCAGCGGTCGAGAAGTTGAAAAGAGTGCTGGGTGACAGTCGTAGTAAGAGTCTAAGAAATCCATTTCCGAACTTGATTTGGTGGGGGGATTAGCCAAAACAATTAAAATATTCTTTCATTTTGCTTCGCTTTTACTTTAACTTAGTTACCAACTAGATTCAAATCGCTCTCAAATTCAAACTTCCAACTACTCCACATGGAGAAAAGCCAACAAGGAGAGGACGGAGGGGGTGGTTTTTTAATTTTTTAGGAGGCCGTAGGATGAGATGGCTTCTGCTATCTTTCTTGACCGATCCTCCATTCCAAAAAGTCCCCAAAAAGGTACTACCTCAGCTCTAACAAAATCCTGTTCCCAACATGCTAGTCTAAATAGTAAAGAGAAATGCTCAATATTTTATAAAAATAAATCTATAGACTAATATAATTTGATGTAGTAAGATGAATATGCTTGACTGCAAACCATGTTCTACTCCTGTTAAAATGGGTCATAACTTTTCTCTTTATGATGGAACTCTTCTTGATGATCCTACATCCTATCGGCAGTTTGTTGGTGCTTTGCAATACCTTACATTCACTCGCCTTGATATCATGTATGCAGTGCAACAAGTTTGTTAGTTCATGCACTCATCTCGTGATACTTATTTTTAAGCTGTTAAACGTATTTAACGTATCATATGAAGTCATATCAATTTGAGTTTATTTTTGTAAAATAATTTTGTGACACGCAATTTTCATTAGTAAATTAATAAATTTAACATAGAGAGAGAGAGAGAGAGAGAGAGAGAGAGAGAGAGAGAGGGGCATGTTCTTTGACGTGGAGTATAATGTCATGTAGCATGTTCGGCAATAGACATCCACTTTGGCCAACATCGATGCATTATTGCTTATGGTTTGGTTTTATAATTGCAAATTTTGTTGGTTTGGATACCGTGGAAGGATTCATTATCCGACCGCCATGAGAGCTGCTTGAATTTAATAAATGCAGGCATTTGTTTCTCAGTTTGGAAACTAGATCTGGTCAAATTTCTTGGGGGAAAATCCCAAAAAAGTATTTGCTAAGAACCAAGCTGCATGCTACCAGTTCAATTATATCAGAACCGATGCGAAAAGGAGGCAATGTGCAAATGTTTCACTAACAACACTTGGTAGATCGCAAACCGTCGTAACCTTATCCTAGCAATTACATGATTTTTCTCTTGGAACTCAAATTCCCATCAAGAAAACCATAATTTAGGACGAGAAAAACTCATTGCACATTGCCATGTAAAGAGTGATAATAGAGAGACAATGTTTACGCAAATTTTCTTATATTTATAGCAAAATGCCAATGTCAGTACGTAAACTAGTCATATAATAATTGAGTAAAAGGCGCATTTTTACCATTTTTTGAAAAAAGTACGTGTGTAGACATATTTTATCGTTTTTTGAAAAAAGTACGTGTGTAGATATTAATTTCGTGTGAATAGTGTGTGGTAGAGAGATCTTAAACTAGCATTTCTGATCATATATATTGTTATCTCGGAGCTGCCTATTCAAGAGATAGCTCAAAATATGAGTTGCATTCATGATCTTCAACTCATGCAATGTAAAAATGCACCAGGATCGCCTCAATTCCATGGTTCATGCATGAAGGTGTATCATATACGCACTTGTCCATTACTTGCATCAAAATAAGAACAAGAAAACAAAAATGCAAAAGTTTATTTATGAATCAATTGCATGCATCTTCTTATTAACTGCCTTGAAAATTCGAGCAGAAAAATCTCTGACCTTCATTTTCAAGTGTCCAAACGGTCTAAAACAAACACTTTATTTGACTTTCAAAGTTCATTTGTGTTGCCCGGCATTTTAAATTAGATGCGCGCATAGATGTCAAAAGTCATTGATCATTTGGGAGCAGGAAAGAATAAAGTGGTAGATATATACAAAAATCTTATATAAAAAGTTTACACCCTGATTTGGTAAATCTATTTTATAATAAAAAATTATTTATAATATGATAGATTATTGTATAAATTTTTTGGTGCAAAATTTGTGTATATATAGAAACATTTCCTAAAATGAAGTTGTCTTCTTTTAACTTTTGTGTCCTTCTATTATAAAGTAGATTTAATAAATTATATAAAATCGTGAGTTATTTTTATGTAGTTTATTTTTAGCAGTTATGAAATTTAGCTACAGAGCTGGTTAGTCACCTACTAAGGTCTCTTTATTGACTTTCCACAAAAAGAGGTTAGCAGATGGAGTTCATGAGGATTGGCCTCCCCCTTGTTCTCTTTCACAAAAAAGTTAGCAGATGGAGGTCATGACGTCACGAGGAATATGATCCGATTAATCTCAATTCATCTAATTATTATAATTTTTTTAAATTTTTACATAAAATATAATAAATAATTAAACTTTTTCAAATATAATAATAATAATAATATTATTATTATTATTAAAAAATAATATTAATTCTAATAATATTTAATTTAATTTTCAACTTTCATCTCAAATCACTTATATCCAAATCTCATGCACCTTACAATCAACTTTAAAAAAATTACGTTAATTTCTCATATTCAACCAAGTACCAATTATGAATTATCATATGAAACATATTTAACTAAATTAATAAATAAATATATAAGACTTCTTGTCGAATTAATTCGGCCAAACAAATATGAGGAAAATTAACTATTCATTAATGTTCTTTTAAATTCAAAACCTAGACCGTTTGATGAGTCAAACACATTAATTAATGATCGGTATCCCTTAGCTGGCTCCTATATCTATGACAAAGGATGTAGAGGAATTATTCAAACAGATTTTTTTTTTTTTTTTTCCTTTCTCGATTCTCATCCAAACATCGACTTGTTTGAATATGATGTGCATTGGTGTATCACTTGAGTAAAATCTTCTTTTCTTCTTGCTCAAGAATACTTCTATATTATTCTCAGCATTTTTTTAATTGTTATTATTATTATTTTTTTAAATTCTGAGATTTATTAATAGCATCATTGTACGGTGTTGATAAGGATCTATTTAGAAACGCAACTGTTCTCATATATTTTCAAGCTATTATAAACTTTTTTTTATAAAATTTCTTTAGAGATCTAGTAATTTTCGAAAAAAAATATATCTCATTTAACAATAATCCTGTTAATTGGTAATAGATTGTAGGGGCCTAAGGTCATTAGTTTAGCCTTCTCAATGATTCGGCCCCATGAATGTCGAGTAAAGGATAAACTAATAACCACAAAAATGGTGGTCCAAAAAGATGGACACATATAATAATGGCTAAATGCAACATGTAGCTACATTGATTATTGGTTAATCCATTTACCAAGTCAAGTCGGTCCAAGATGACCAGCAGCTTAATTCCCAAATAAAAAGGTCCTCGAGACTTTCTCCTTTCGACAAAATAATTGTAACAAATTAATTACAACGTACTGAATATATAATAATAATAATAATAATAATAATAATAATAAATAAGATAATAATAATAATAAGACTACTAATACTCAATCATAGAAGATCATACACCACTCAGCATATATAATAATAATAATAATAATAATCATAAAATACGAGGGGAATATCCATGCTTAACCAGATGTAAGGTGACAATATCTATGATGTGAATAGATTTAATGTCACGTGTCAGGTGATTATTTAATATAATTCTGATGAATTAATAGGTAGGTATAAAAGAAAATGTGTTTCGAGTATTTATTAATGCGAGTGGATTTTTCAACTGTTGTTAGTGGGGGCTCGAAAGAGATTGATTGCTTAGAGCTGGGACCTTCCTTATAATGAACACCCGTGAGCAATGCACATGGATGTATCATAATTTTAAGCCTGCTATTTCTATATAAGATGCGCTTAATTATTACAGATCATAATATAAGTCCATCTAATTTCTTTAATAGAGCATCGATCTGGCTTTGCAACTCGTTTCTGTATTCGAATTTTTGAAAGAAATAAACACGTTAAGTAACTTCTGTAGCATTTATATATATATATAGAGTAATGTTAGAGAGAAGCCACTGTAGTAGTGTACATTTTACACTCATTACGTAGCTGCCTCTAGATCTCTTATTTTTTTTTCATCTACTCTGCTCTCTCTCGCAACTCTCTCTCTCTCTCATCACTCTCTCCCTCTGCAACTCTCTCACTCATCCCTCTCGTTCTCTCTCTCATCACTCACTTTCTCTCGCCGTCTCTCTCTCATCGTCTCTCTCTCGCCTGCTCTCTCTCACCTCCGTGCTCTCTCTTTCATCGTCTTTCTCTCATTTCCGTGCTCTCTCTCTCACCTGCTTTCTCTCTCATCTCTATTGTCTTTCGCTTGCTCTCTTTCTCTCTCATTGTCTCTCTCTTAATCGGATGCTAAATTAAACTTAGGAAGATATGTGGTCTAGATGATGCCATATCATATGTGTAAAATGGCTTCCCCTAACAATAGCTTCTATCTATATTTATTTATATATATATATATATATATATATATATATATATATATATATATATATAGATGTTCGAACAACTTTTTTGGACGATATTAACGCATATATAATGAATGTTTATGAAAGTCTATAATTTTATGTCTGTTACTTTTTCAGCCTTAGCCATAGAATTAGTAGAGTCAATATAAGTCAAATCATTTGAACCGGACATGTTCATACGCCAGCACATTAAATTGTCACGTTGTTTGACTTCTATGCTAGGGACATTAGTGCCGTTACATAATTTATATGAGATGAGATTAGATATTTTAAATAATAATATTAAAATTTTTTAGTTAAGTTGAGATAAAATAATTTATAAAAAAATAAATATTTAAATAATGAGATGAAATGTTTGAAAAATACTAACTGAACCTATAAAAGTAATCGATAAAAGTGAATGATTGATTTTTTTTATTGTTTTATTTAATGATTAAGAAAATGAATATTAATGAATTGATATATTTTTTTATTTAAAAAATATATATGTATATATATAAATATTAAAAAAAAGAATAAAAAAATACATTTGCACTTATTGGTTGAGAAATCTTCGGTTGTTGTATCGGTTCAAGTAGCACTACCATTTTAACTTTTTAGAGATTTGATAAAGTTGTGGTCTCATTAATTATTGAAAAATATTTTTAATTTTTGGGTGAAAAATATTATGAATATATTAAAAATAAGTAATATATATTATTAATTTAAAAACTCATAAATATTTTTACTTTCCCAAGATATACTTTTTGTAGTTGGCCTTAATTATTTCAATATTCTCAAATCTGAACACATTTTTTTGTTAAACAAAATTATACTAATTCTAACCTATTTATTATACTATATTTTATGAAATTAAAAATATGTTTTACTAATTATATATTACAATAAATTAAATAAATTTAATAGATAATTATATATATATATTAAAAATGTGGTACTTATTTTTTTCCCAATTTATTAATTTCGAATTTTCAAATAAAAACCCAAACTGCAGCCACCTTCAATACTCTCAAAAATATCAATAACATTGTTAATTTTTATTATTCTAATCATGACCTATTGATTATTTTACATATTAGAAAAAGCGAAATACTTTTATTGTAATTATGTATAACGATGAATAGTAAGAGGTTGTGTAGCAAAACCCTTTTAAATTTGAAGAATCTATCTTTAAAAAGATCTGTATTGGTTTCTTCATCTTTATATTTTTACATAACTATGAACAGTCATTTTTCAAATATGAAAAAGCACTGTTCATTCTTCAAACATTATTTTACTAGTTTTTCATTTCTCATACACATTAAAATTAACTTTGTAAAATTTATATTAAAATAATTTGGATACATAAAATTTTTATTAAGTTGATAATACAAAGTGGATGCTAATTGTAAAATATATATGAAAAATAATTTTAGAAAACAAATAAAAAATAAAAAAAAAATATTTTATTATTATTTAGTTCAAATATGCATAAATCAATGTGTATATCATTCTTCAAATACAAAATCATTATTCAAAAGAGATAATTTGAGATAATTTTATATATGAAGATGAAGAAACCACTACCAATACTTAGATGAGATACAAAGGTTATCCAAACCAGGCCTAAAGATTGATCAGCACTCCCTCTTCATGAATTTAGGGCGAAAGTTCATTTTTCTTTTTTGTAATAAAGTTAATTTCCTTTGATAGTGGGTTAGAAGTCCTTGTGTTTCTTTTGCTATTCATCATCTCACATATCACATATAATACTTATTTTTAATTATTTATAAATTTTATAAATTTTTATTTTTTATAAATGAATTGATTTCAGAAATATGTTAGTACAATATAACTCATTTAAACCTATTTGTTTCATTTAAATGGATTGAACTAAAATATATAACTTATTTGACTTAATTAATATAATTTTACATAAACATTAAAGTCTATATTTATTAATAATCACAATATCTTAATATATATATCAATATTTTTCAAATTTCAACATATAATAAAATCAATATTACAAACTATACAATAATAAATATAAGCATAGGTCTAAAATTAGAATCACAATAATAAAAATAATAAAAACATAAATATACTGAGAAATACTAATATTACAACTTAACAATAATAAAATTTTAATTTTGAAATAAATTATAAATCCCGTTAATCCGTTTTGATCCGAACTTATTAACATCGAATTCAAACTCACTAATTTCATATCATATCCGTGTTAAGTTCTTCCAATACTTTTAAACAGTTAAAAGGATTTTTTCTCCCTCAGCTCCCGAGTGAATATATGCCAAGTGACAAAGAATATTGTGTTCGGCCACTGAAGTTGGAAAACATCGAAATTTAAGAAACTCCAACAACGATTATTATAATTTCTTTTAAGAAAATGCTAAGTTGCGTCTTGGTTTTGCCATCAGTTTGATCACTCCTCTAATCTATTTTATTTTATTTTATTTTATTTTATTTTAATAGTTAAAGGAGTGATTATTAATAAATTTATATTTTTTTTAGAAAATATTTAAAAAAAAAAAACATAATTGGAGATGCCGAACTTTTCATACTGAACGGCAGAGTAGCGTTGTCCTTTATTTTAAGGAGTTTCATTTTACACGATTGCATCAATCCTGATTTGATTGCTCTCGAGGCTATCGTTTTTTTTTTTTTTATAATTTTTTTTTTAATCATTGGGCTTCGTTTAATTGGTTTCATACCATAATATTAAACAATGTTAAAAGAGTAGGGAGAGGCTAGGGGCCCGACGTGGTAAATAAAGGACTTTATACTCTTCAACAAAATTTTGATAGTAGTAGGTTTAATAAAATTTGGTGAAAATTTAATTAAAAGATTTATTTTTATAAATTTAGTAGTCATTTTACAACAATATTAAATAACAGACTCAACAAATATATTACTATTTTATTAAAATATTAATTTTAATATTTTTCTTTATTTTAATTCTAATTATAATTTCAATATTTATTTGTTATTAAAAAATTATACAACGTTCATATTATTCCAAAGGATAAAATTTTTTAATAGTCTTTTTTTAAGTGATATATTTTTTCAATGATCATATTTTTCAAGTGATATATTTTTTCAATGGTCATATTTGTTCAACTGATATATTTTTTCAAGTATAGTATAGATGTAAATTAAAGTAAAAAGCTACGCAAATGATTAAATATGTTTAAAAAACATAAACTAGGAAATGCAGTAGGTAAGAATCAAAAAGCAAGAGGGAGAGGGAATTTTTTATGTCAAAATAATATCTGGCCAATAATTGAGGCTTAACAGATTTGATCAGTGGAATTGATGAAAATTAAAATTACTGTAGTTTTGTCGAGTCCACTGCAACTCTTTTTTATGATACATAGTCAAATGTTGGCCAAATTTTAATTTTGTTGAGCCTACTAATAATGCTAAGCATTCTAACAAAGAAATAATGGAACCACACACACTAGTCAAGCAAATCTTATACAAACACCCCAGGTCATGATAATCTCTTATAAATCAGGGGGAAAATGTCAACACAGATAAGAACAAGTTCTGGTGCTGAGTTAATGAATGAACCTGAAAAAGACAATTAATTTGTATAGCTTGTCAAGATGATGTTAAGAAAAAGTATAAACACAAACCATTTGAAGAATGTATGCTCAGCTGAATTGGAATGTTAGATATATGTTCCGCCTTCCCAGTAAAACGATTTTTTTCGTCTTGGATCTCTCTACAAACTGCCGCTCAACGATGGAGATTGTCAGGTGCAATGGGCCTATAACAAACGTGTAGGAAAGTGAGAGTCTCGAGGCAGGGCTGCGATGCCTTGGGCCCTTGCTGGAGGGGGAGAGAGAGATTTGCTTGCCTGGTGTGCGCGGTTCCATTATTCTCCTCTTAGAACACGCGTCGAAATTTTATTGGAAGGTGTAAAAGCTTCTAATTGGCCCTGTTTGGTTTAAGATATGATCTCAAAACATCTCATCTCATCTTATTTTGTCTCATCTCAATATCTAAATACCATTCAAATACAAATATTTTTCAATTTTAACTTTTCAATTTTTTTTTTATATAATCATTACCTAATCATTATAACTTTCTCAAATTTCTATATAAAATATAAAAAACAATTTAACTTTTTTCAAATTTAAGAACAAAATTAATATTAAAATATTATACTCTAAAAATATTTCAATTTTATAATATTTTTATTACTTTTTTTTTCTCATTTCTCAAAATTTTATAAAATATCTTAACATAAATTATTTTATTACTATTTATAAACTATCTCACTATTATTTAGATATTTTTTTATTTAATTTAATTTAATTTCTTATAATCAAACAAGATCTTCTTTAAAAAATTGTTTTTGCGAGGAGGTAGGCCATATGACAACTGCAGTAATCCCAACTGAAAGCTCACTTCATGAGATTTTAAGCAAAACACACGAGTATGGTACTTAGGCCCAAATCGAGATAGTTCCATCCTGAGCTTCTGACCGAAAGTAATTTGGGCTTTATGGATGTGTGCTGGGCCCTTTCGTCCAATTTAACCTATATAACTATTAGACAAACAAATAAAAAAACACCTAGTAAATTATTTTATGTATGACGAGGCACCTCAGAGTACCGTGTGAATGGAACATAACTTTAACTAGCTTTTTTATTCATTATTTTCACATATTACACACTTTACTTATTTTTATTTTTTTAGTTTTATTCTTTTTAAACTAATTAAATTATTCTATTCATCATCCATACAACATACATTTGGTACGAGAAAAAAATAAAAAATAAAAAATATATGTAGTGTGTGGTATAAAGATGGTGAGTAGAATTTTTCATTCAGTTAAACTCTGGACTTCGGGAATTTTGCTGGGGAAACATGGCTAGTAGAGATTGTTTATACCTAAAGTTCAAAACTAACTTGAAGAAAATATACCACCAAGACCAATACTAATCTTCACTCTTATGCAATCAAATGGGAGATCGATAGACGGATAGTCGTTTTGTTATTCATATTAAGAATGATACTCAATGTAAGGAGATTTTCCATTCTCTAGGCCTGAGTAACAAGCCCATGAGGGACCTCGAGGGAAGAGGGAGAGCCCAACCCGACCTAACAACCCTCTTCTAAATGAAGTCATTGGACCTCCGTAGAGTACTCGACCTGTAAGTAAAATTGACTCATGAAGCAACTCTCACGAGAGAACGATAGGGGTAGATGGGACTTACCGCCTTGACACTCTCCAATACACCTAGCCCTTGAGAACCTGTACAAGCAAGTGGGCGAGAGATGCGGAGGACCAATGATCTCCTAACAAAAGGTATGAAGAGACTTGGCAATGATCACTCACAAGCTAAAGTCTAGTTAGGGAGTCATGCTGCATTAATGACGCCACTCTCCAGACTCCACGCTGCATTAATTGTGCAACCCTTGGAGCCACGCTACATTAATTGAACCCTTGGAGCCACGCTGCATTAAAGGACTCTAACCAAACAACAGTCGAAGTGATATGCGTTCCCTAAGGCATCCAAAAATCTCGTATAAAAGCCAACCCTCAAGTACGAAAAAGACTTTCTAAGCTCTTGCACTTTCACACAAATTATTAAAGAAATATATTGACTTAAGCATTAGAGACACCTCAGCCTCTCCTTGGCTCCCATTTTCTCTATTTTCTTGAGTGTGTAGAATAAAGGCTCTGACCCAAGTTGTTGGAATTTGGCTTAAAAATGTACAAAACACGACGTTAACGCTCAAGATTAATAAAATTGAACAATCATGTAATATGATTTTAAAGAGTAATATTACATACAAATTTAGCGCTTGCAAATTTTATACAGATCCTTTGAAACAAAGTGAAACCTATCATGAAACAATGAAATTCTATATAAAGTTTCCATTTTTTTTTTCCAAGGACCTGCGCACCCTAAATTTATAAATCTTTTTGCAATTTCTTTACAAAAACTTGTCCACAATTTAATAATGTTTAAGTTTGAAAAAAAGAATTACAAAACTCTTTGGACGTGGTTGGGATATTCATCACGATTCACAATGTTATGGCATTTTCACATTTTTATACATATGTGAATACATTTATATATATATATATATATAGAAGTGATCTGATTTTATGTGATACGTTAAATCTATTTTATAATAAAAATAATTTTATAATAAGACGTACTATGTCAAACTATATCAATTTATAAATTTACTTTCTCGCCCAAGCGTTTCTCGTATATAATATGTGTTATGCAATCTCTTCCTTCCTCACAAGGTAAGCTAGTCGTTACCTTTCCCTCCCAATTCGAATTTTCACAAACCAACCCACAGCAAGCCTCTTTAATTTGTATCAAATCTCACTCATCCTTTCCTTCTGTAGAACGAAACAGTACGTCACTGCAAATACTCCAAATCCTTACACAGAAAGAATTGCTTTCTCCAACCCAACAAAGCCATTCTTTGCTCCTTTCTCATGTCCGTCTTCCTTATTGCATGCCTTCACTGACTTGATTAATTTGTCGATATAAACCCATTTATTCTTTTCAGAATCAAACGCTCACCCAGAAAGCAAAAATTCAAACCCAATCGAGCATTCAAGTTCACGACGTCTGATCATAATCATGTCGTTGAGCCCTCCTCGATTGCGAAACAGGAATCGCACCCGGAGGACCTTCCAGGTTTACTGGTGCTACCAGTGCCATCGGGCAGTCAGTATTTGGAGCACGAACCCGTCGGAGATAATTTGCCCACGTTGTTCCGGGCAGTTCGTCTGTGAGTTCGACGAAGTCGGGCCAAGGCACGTCGTAGATTTCAGAGGAGGTTACAATCCCTCCCCCGAAAGCCGTCTTCTGGAGGCTCTCGCTCTCCTGCTTCAACCGCCCATCAGGTTCTTCAGTGATGTCTTGCTGTATAACCAAGAAACTGAATTTCGAGGCCGTCCCTCGTTTTCGCAGCATTTCGAGATGGGAGATCACCGGGACCCAGAAGCTGAAACTAGAGCCAGGCCACGTACAAGGCTGCGACATCGAAGTCTTGACCGAAGAGAGAACCCGAACCTGCGGGAACCAGCTGGTATTCAAGAATGGCCTCTTACTCGGTTTTTGCGTAGACCTTCGGATCGTTCCGACCTTTTCGCACCCATTCTGCAGCCGGAAATTCCAATTCCAGTGACTTCCGGAGTTGATCCTAGAAATTTCTTTCTCGGGCCAGGGCTAAACGAATTGATCGAGCAAATAAGTCAAAATGATCGGTCGGGTCCCCCTCCGGCACTTGATTCTACAATCAACGCAATACCAACCGTGAAAGTCATGGCGAGCCACTTGACCAATGAGTACTCGCACTGCCCTGTGTGCAAGGAGGAGTTCGAGGTTGGTGGGGAAGCAAGAGAACTGCCCTGCAAACATATTTACCACTCGGATTGTATTGTTCCTTGGCTGCGGCTTCACAATTCTTGCCCCGTTTGCCGGCACGAGGTGCATACGCCGCCATGTGTAGACAATATTGAACGAGACATTACATTCACCGAATCTGAGGATTCTCATGGGGGAGGAGGGAGCAGGAGACGCCGGAGCTCGAGGCGTAATCAAGATGCCCCTAATTTCTTTCCCTTCCGTTTTAGATTCGGACGAGATGATGATCATTCCACATGGAGATGAAACTGTTGCTACTTCTCGCAAAGGTGATCATTAACTTCTTATTCCTTTATTCAGTATGCAGACATTAACATGCTTGGAGACCAAAGAACTAGATCAACGCCATATCTATGAATACAGAAAAATTTAGCTTATTTTCTTATCGTTTGGTTTCTGAGCTCTCTGTATTATTACAATTTGATAGCTGAATGAATATCTTGTGGGCGCTGCTGCATGGCTTCTCCATGAACACAGCAAATTAAAGCTTTAATTTAATTATAAAAGAACTTTTTTTTTTCCCCGAGCAATTAGGAAATGAACAAATAAATAGATCGATGCACTGCAGGATATATTTAGAACATAAAATCAAATCCCAAAGACCCAGTCGGATATTAACAAGTACTAGAAGATTAGTACTCCATTGAATGTGGAACAAGCTAGATTAGTACTTGATATAAACTGCATGCACGCACCAGGGATGGTAAAGCGTACTGTCCAATATCTTTTGCACTGGATTCATCTTTCTGCCTTTCTTTCGTTTTTTCCCCAGCAGTTAATTCATGGTGATATTCTTACCCTATATATTCTTTAGCACTTGATTGTTGCTGCATGCTTATGCTGGAAACAACTCATATGATCCACTATATTGTTCAACTGTTTTCTCTAGGAATGTCCGTACGTTTCTAAGCAGGCCAAATAATGAAGGGGGCGCATCTGGGGAAGATTATATTTATAGCTAGTGAATCAGTGATGTATCATCCGGCCCGTTAGTGAATTATTAGCCCTTCCGATCTTAATCTCATGTCTTTGTAAATGCTATTAATCCATTTGATCACAATCCTAGCATAAATAAAAGTTGCTTGTTATAGACTCGAAATTGTGATAAGCATCCTTCCTTATTGGCAGATAATTAATAAAACTTGATATGAATTATTAGATTTATGAACTTTATAACAATAATAATAATAATAAAATTTTACAATCTAGTATAGTATATTAAAAGTCTATTTGATAACACAACTGAAAGAAATACGAGGAGTTTGCATACTTTAAAACTATATAAAAAATTACTCTTAAACATCTAAAGGTTCAAAGACCCATATGCATCATCAATCAGATTCGTACAAGTTTATTCATTACATGACTGAAGTTACTTTTAGAATTTACAAAACCCTTTTTACTTGTTTAGTTAGAGAGTTGTATGAAATGCTGTCAGAAAGGAAATTAATATGACTTCTCTGTTCCGCAGGTGTAAACTGGTTTCTGTGGATCGTAGTGCGTGCTAGCGAGCTGCATGCTTTTCAATATTTAGAAAACCTCGTACCTCTGTGATAAAATAAATTAAGCATGTTCGTTGGCTTGTCAATTTCAATGAAATGGGTACTGGTAAATCAAATACCATTATTTCTCCGGAATATTGCCAGTTTCTAGTGTGTACATTAATGTCTGTATATACGACTAATCTACGTTCTGTGTACATGATGGGGCTGTGCATGTTGTATGTAAAACTTATGTCTTTACCGTACCTGCTGCATGCATATAAATAAGAGTGGATGGACTAAATAAATTATTATTCAGATCATGTGTTTGGTGCTAATTAGACTGTATTAATTGTCCCATTATTGTGTTTCTGGAAAGGAAAATCATGGTATTCGTCGTTTTAATATTTTTTGATGGGGTATCTAATAATTAAATAAAATATTATATAAAAATAATTAAATAAAAAAATAATTAATTAACTTCGATCAAAATATAATGTAAAATTCACCCTCTAATACAACCATGATACGGCCTGATCAGCTTTTCTGAATTACAAATGCACATGACCTACAGTACTGTAGATTACGCATTCTAAAAATTAAAACAATTAACCCTAATTTTTTAACCTTCTCTAGCCACCACTCTGGCCGTCACACCTGCCACTTTGAGGGACGAGCAGATTAATCACCATCAGTTTGACTGCAATTTGAAGGTGGCAATTGCCTCTGGACATCGATGGGTGATGAATAAAAAGAGAAGTCACTTGCCAAATAGAGAGTTATATAAATAAGATAAAATGAAATAAAATTAAAAGTTGAATAAAATATTATTAAAAAATATATTTTTAATATAATTTTTATTTTAAAATTAAAAAAAATTAAATTATTTATTATATTTTATATAAAAATTAAAAAAATTATAATAATTAAATGAAATAAAGAAGTGTGTACAAAACGAGACTAATCTAATAATTAAATTCAACTCAACTCAACTCAATTAAATTATTTATTATATTCGTTTGGTTACCAAACTAAACTAAACTCATCTCACTCATCATTATAACTTTTACAAATTCTAATACAAAATGTAATAAACAATTCAACTTTTTTAAATCTCAAAAGAATAATAATATGAAAAAATAATATTTTAACAATATTTTATTATCTAAACTCAACATCTAAATGCACCTTTAAAAGTTCAAAACCCATCATCGATCAGATTCGTACAAGGATATTTCCAGCTCAGGGTTTATTGATTACATACATAATTGAAGTTACTTTGGATTTTACAATACCTTATGTAATGCAGCAGAAAACCCTTGTTTAGTTAGAGACCGGTATGAATTGCTGCAAAAAAGGAAATTTACCTGCACGAACCAATTAGTATGACTTCTCGATCTATTCTGCAGGCCTGCAATCGCCCAAAAAGGATTATTAGCATCGCGTACCAATCAACACAAGATGGTTAGTAATATTGCATCTCAAAAATCTTTTTGTGTCGAAATGAAATATTACCCCAAAAAAGTGTACATTTGTTGTGAAATTGATCCCCGGTAATGGAGGAATGGAGCGATGCAAAAGACATTCCAAACTATAAGAAAAAATCCTATTTATTGTGATGATATATATATCGTCGCAAATAGTCTCAAATGTTGTCGCAAAACATTACAACCAAAAATCATGTTATGCCATGAATGTTGCAAAAATATTTGGTTGCAAATACTTATTTGCAGTGATTAGATTTTACGTAAATAAGTATTTACGACAAAAAAAATAGTTCTGACTAACAAATATCGTCGCAAATAGTATGTTACAAAATAAAAAAAAGGGAAATCCTTACAACTGGTCGAGCTACTAATATCCAAAAAACAGCCTTCCAATCACATAATAACACGTAAGTGTTCCATTACAATTCTCCTGAAGCAGCACTACACCAGAAATCCAAATATTTTCTCACGATTTCAAGCTTTCAGCCCCTTACCCCTTGCACCCGAACCCCCAGCTGCTTTCAACCCCACGACTAAGACACCTGAAGGAACCCCCAGCTGCGTCGGCGTCGGACGAATCGCACCCCCTTCGTCGAAGCTCAACCAGAGGAACTCCCCCACGAATCCCTAGGACCGAAGGAACCCCATTCGTCGAAGACCCCCACGAATCGCACCCGAAGGAACCTCCCTTAGTCGAAGCTAAACCCATCGACGTGGGCGTCGGCCCCCTTTGAAGTGGTTCTAACCTCAATATTGATCACACTGATCAATTAATTTGAAATATTTATGTGGAAGATAAACCATGAGAGAAAGCAGAGAAACCTCTAGGTCTTTGTATGAATCTCTCGTTTATCTTGTTGTTTGCAAGAAACACAATTTACATTTATAAGTTTCTGTAGCTATGATCATGCAATAGTTCAAAGGAGGAAAAGATAGAGAAGAAGAGGTATGTGCACACCAAAACCAGAAACTCCAATTCATTCACATGAATTAAGTTCCATTACATCAGAAATCAAGTTTAAAACTAAAGAAAAAAATATTACAGCCTTTTTCTATACCCTTTGCACACCCAAAAATAACAAAAAGGGAATCCATTTCAACTGGTTAATCCTAATTTTTTTCCTCTTTCCTGTATAATCTTTCATCATATATATGCGATCTGCCGATACCCAGATTTGAACTTTCAGCATTTATAACCATTCAATTCTTATTTGAAACAGAAACACTTCCACCCACCACCTTTGTGAAATCCTTGTGGCCAATTGGTAGTGTCGGCGTCGGAATTTCTGAGCTGCATCAGCGTCAGGCTGAGATTGGGGCGGTGCAAATGACAAGAAGAGAGGGGCAGCAAGGAAGAGAGGGGTAGAGTTGGGCGGTGTGAGGAAGATAGCGTCGGCTTTGGCTTCGACGTTGGACTGAGATGCTGGCGTCAGCGTCGGACTGAGGGCTGTGCAAAGGGATGCAGTGAGGAAGACAGGGGCAGAGACCAGGCGGGCAGTGCAAATGAGAAGGCAAAAGGACTAGTAGCATGCAACCGTGATTCTCTGTGATGGATTATTTTTCTCTTGCAGTGTGTTGGCTTACGTGGAGGTAGCTGAATGGAGGGCTGTTTTTGTGGGTTTTTCAGCTAGACCGTTGGGAAGCGTTTCCCTAAAAAAAATAGTATTGAAACAAAATACATGAAAACAGTGTACATCTTACATTATATTACAATACATCAAATAATTACACAAAGTACTTACTTTATATTCTAAGCAATTATAGAATATTACAATCCATAAAGCAATTACATTATATTTCAATCCATAAATTAGCAATTACATTATATTCTAAGTGTGCAACTTTAGACTTATCAAGGCATATCAAAGTACAAAACTTGTAAGCATTTATTATCAAGTCCAACAAACTTGTAGAAGTCTTTGTGGCGGGTTTTTGCAAAAATATTCAGTGTCACCCTCTAATGATTTGTAAACAAAAATTCTAAAGATATTAGAGCAAATGAAAGGGGGAAGACAAGAAGCATGCACATGAAATATTCATCTAAATTCAAGAAGCATAAAACACTTTGATAACATAAATATGTATACATGGCAAAAGACTAATAAGCTTCATACACACCTACAACTAATTATACAACCCAAAGCAAAAATTACTTTAATATATATATATATACATATATATATATATATATATATATATATTTTATAACAAACAGAAACTTCATTAAAATCAAATAAAGGATTACAAACATAAATCAAATCACAAGGTTTGAGATAAAAAGTCCGGAACACAATCCCCCAAGTAGTAATTCTATCAACCTTTCTTGCATACTAAGCAAGACAATGAGCAGCCATATTGGCTTCTCTATAAACATGTAGGAAAACACATTCCCTAAAACAATATGACAACCTTTTAATTTATGCATAAAAACCCCCCAGTAGAGAGTTAACCATGTTGTCCTTTTGAACTACTTCAATTGCCAAGAGACAATCACTCTCCACTTGAATCTTTTTGATGCCCATACTTGCACATAGTTGTAGACCACAAAAGAGAGCAATCACCTCAATATGCTCTGGTTCAGGAACATCTCCCTCTGAAATACTTGCTGCCATGAGTACATTGCTCGAACTATTCCTCAGAATTGCACCCATCCTAGCTTTCCCTATCTCTGAAAAATAGCACCATCAACGTTCAACTCTAGCATATCAGAATATGGAGGCTTCCACTTGAACACATCTCTCATTTGCTACCTTGAAAGTTTCTGAGCTCCTTTATAACTTTTCAGTAATGAGATTGCATGAGCCGCAACTTTGTAAGGAGTAAGGATCATTTGCTCATGACAAAACTTATTCCTCCTATACCAAAACCCCCACGCCAAAGCAAAGAAATTGGCCAACATGTCATACTTTTTAGCACCACAGACAACCAATGCCACATCAAAAACATTAGAAAAGTTGTCAATAACCAAATTTGGAAAATAACTAGACCAGTACTTTTTAAGTCCACACAGCTAACCAAAGCATGGTATAAGCCTTCTCTTTCCACATTACACATATAGCACCTCCCATCATTTGGTACATGTTTTTTTAGGAGATTTTCTTTTGTAGACAAACCATCATTAAAAGCATGCCAAGCAAAATTCTTAATTTTATTGGGCACGACCATTTTCCATATCTGTTTCCACACCACTTTCAGATCACTAGCAGATGAGGACTAAGCTTCTCGTGAACCTTGCTGCTCCAAAATAAACTTGTAGCAACTCCGAACACTAAACAAACCATTCCTCTCATAGCCCCATACTCTCCTATCAATCCCATTTCCAGCACACACAACAGCCTTCTGAATATCCTCCACAATACTTGGATTAAAGAGAGCTTTAAGTTTACTCACATCCCAAATTTTTGAGTTAGTACACAAAAGAGAACTCACACAATCATACCTGGTTGCTTCACAAATCACATTCCCTTCTTGCACAAGGGCATTATGACCCGGGATCCATTTGCCTAGCCAAATATTAATAGAATTCCCATTACCTATCCTCCATCTACTTCCCTCAACCACCCACTTTTTAGCTTCCCAAATACCACGCCACTTATAGGAAGGAAATCTACCCAACTCAAATTATAACACATACTAATATATATACTATCCATATAAATCAATCCATCCAACCTTTACAAACACTTCAACCAACTTACAAGCCTCTTGGTAATACATACATATTTCCAATTGCAACTCGACATAAACACACATACTCCAGAACAAGTTTCCAATCACCACCTCAATTCTTCATAGTTTATTGTAACCTACACATTTCATGCATAAATACTGTCCATATCATTTATACATCTACACACCACAATCACAAAGCTTTCTAAGCTTTATATGCACCAATAGCAATCCCAACACTTCACAAAATTTTGATCCAACCAATCGCTTCACACATTAAACACATGTACATCACAATTACACATTCACTTCTTCTCAATTATCACAATCAATACATTCAACATATATAAATACAAATCTATCCATACTATTAATTTCATGCACATATAAACTCCATACACCATAACCTACCAATTTACAAAACTTTGCTAGCTTAACTACAAACTTCTTTATAAGTTCATGAAATCAACACCATATCAACACCATATACACACACATATAATTAAAATCATTATCCATTTAAACTCAATATACAAAAAAAAAAAAAAAATACCAAGAACACATACTAAATCCATGATCCGTTCAAACTCCACACACAACAAACCAAGATAGCCTACTACTTGAAAATCTCCATGCTTCACCTACAACTCCATTTCAATCCCAACTACACCTCACTTCTTCTAACTCTACCACAATCATCATAGTCAATATACATAGAAATTCTATCCAATTCAACACAACACCATTTCAACTTCACAACATAACATTTTCTAAATGTAAAGGGATGGAAAATATACCATAAATCAAAGGGATGCCATGTGAGGGTTCTTAGTGGACTTGCATAGTTGAGGCAAATGAAAAGTTTGGTGCACGATAGTGTTGGGACTTGGTGGCTCACGTTGGTGTTCAAAATAGAGGATGTGGTGGTGGAGGTCTCGGGCTGGCATGGTTGGAGGTGCTGACAGAGAAGCTCGATGGTTTTTGATGGAGGTTCACAGTTGAGCAGGGGTTGTTTGGAGGGGCTTATCATACAACGATGGTTGTTGGAGGAGGGGCTGAGAAAGGTGTTGGGGTTAAGACTGTTCACCTAGATTTTGAACTGAGTACCCAGGTATACCAGGCCCAGAACATGAATGAATCCGGATTTTTGAAACCCGAAAATCTAGGTTTCAGGCTAGTCTAGGGTTTTTTGTTTTAAACAAAAGCCAATGTGATTAATTCTTTTTCACCAAAAAAAATAATGTTGGAAAACATGTTTTTTAATCTAAAAGCCTATATTTTATTACAATTGTTTCAAGAAAAAATTTCATTAAAAAGCATATATATATATTTTATATAAAAGCCTATATTTTATTAATAGTTTTTCAGAAAGTCATGTTAAAAACCATAATACTAATACATTGAACATTGTCTATAATAAAAATAATATATCAAAATGGAACTAAATTTATTCAAAAATAGCTAAAGCTATGACAACTAATTAACCTTTTTTTTTTTTTTTAACTAAAATGCATGTAAAAAAAAAATCCAATATTTTTATGTAAAATGCATGCGACATACACGATGTGATTCACTACTATTACATTGTTTAATATTTATACATTACATTACAAAACACAATATGTTGCTTTAATCAAAGTCCAATACACAATGACAAATATGAGCTAATTTTCTAAGAACCTTCATTCTACCACTATCCCCAAAGGACTACAAAAATTAACATTGCTCTTCCGAAGTCTTCTTATCTCTGGTCCAATATAATAAATTTAGAAATTTAGCATCTCATACCACAATGATAAGAAATATTAAAAGCCAAAAGTTGAAGCTTAAGAAAAAAAAAATTGGTCAGAGCCTTTACAAATAAAATTCGTCATTGCACATTCTATATATATATATATGTGTGTGTGTGTGTGTGTGTGTGTGTTTGTGTGTTTGTGTAACACCCCAGTCTTGAAAGGGTCGGAGAGTTACTTCTTGTCATTTAAACTCACATTTCAGCAATATATTTATAAACTCCAAATTCTCAATGTCATATAAAAATTATTATTTCAAACCAACTACCTTAATATAATCAACTTTCAAAAATACTAAGTCATCAGAACACGACAAAATTACTTAATAAAATTCATCAATACTAAAAAATCTTCTATGCTTAATCTACTAAGCTTAAATCATCTCACCCATGCTCCATAATCTTAATTCTTAGTTGAATTATTCAAGTTATCTGAAAAATATTATGGATATAAGGGGGTGAGTTCTCAACAACTCAGTAAACAAAAAATATATATTAGAATGTAAACATGAGTATTTACTGAGTTTAGAATGTAGAACAAAACGTTAACTTTCAAAATGCAGAATTAGAAACATGTTATCAAAATATCAGAGCAAAATTTTCAAAAAACATTTTTATGAAAAAATCTTTTGACATATCATAATCTGAGACATCATTTTCATATCATATCAGGGAATCATATCGAGACAGAAATCTTTTATAACCCCTGTGGTAGGGTTATAAACTATCATTATACTTGTGGTGGGGCTGTAAACCACTATTATACATGTGGCAGGGCCATATACTACTATTATACCATTGGTTGGATTGTATACCACTATTATATCATGGCAGGGCCGTATACTACTATTATACCTGTGGTAGGGCCTTAACGGAACAAATTAGAAACAGAATAAATTTAGATATAGATACAGAATTAGAAAGTCATGCAAAGGTTTTCAGATGCCGCATCATATCAAAACAAATTACTGAATAGATTCAAATCATTTAATGTATTCGAAAATAGATTCAAAACATTTTCACTTAATCAACGCAAAACTTTTCAGATCCCATATTCGATTTTTTTCACAGTTCAAAAATAAAATGCTAAAATAAGTTCATGTTTACATCGGTTATGATAGAAATTACTTCCTTTATATACAATGTTTCATGAGTAATGCAGAACATATGACTGAAATTATTTTTACATTTCTTTTCAAGACATATAATGCACATTTTCATAAAATCAACCTCAGTCATTTCTTTTATGAAAATTCTAGTATAAAAATCCCGCTTATCTTGACTTTTTAGTTTCTTTGAATTTTCCCATGACTATGCCTAATGAATATTAATCGTCCCCTAAAAAAATAGAGATGTAAATTTCCAATAGTACATTACTATCTAATAAATTGTGGACTTTCTAATTAAAGCCCGGAATACTT